>JAXQQM020077316.1:0-142193 GCA_034641835.2 Pinus albicaulis
TTGAACCTCTGCAATATAGTCTCAACATACTTCCTCTGGTTTAACTAGAGCTTCCTCTTTGCCCGATCTCTCTTAATTTCCATGCCCAAAATATAGTTTGCAGCACCAAGATCCTTCATGTCGAATTTGGAGAATAGTTGGGTCTTAAAATCTTGGATAATTTCTTTGTCATTTCCAATCAACAACATATCATCCACATACAAGACCAAATAAATAACACGGTCACCAATTAATTTAAAATAAACACAATGATCCTCCTTGCTTCTGGTGAAGCCAAGTCCCCGTATATAAGTATCAAATTTCTGATACCACATCCTTGGTGATTGTTTTAACCCATACAGAGACTTCTTCAACCTGCATACCAGTTCTTTCTTACCCTTCACCATAAATCCTTCAGGTTGCTTCATGTAGATCTCTTCTTCTAGATCCCCGTGAAGAAATGTTGTCTTCACATCCATCTGTTCTATCTCAAAATCAAATGCAGCAGCAACGGATAAAAGTAATCTAATAGAAGTAACTTTGGCAACAGGAGAAAAAATATCACCAAAATCAATTCCCGGCACCTGGGAATAACCTTTCGCTACCAACCGAGCTTTGTATTTCTCCATCTTGCCTTCTACATTCATCTTCTTCTTAAACACCCATTTTCTCCCAATGGGCTTCCTTCCAGCCAGCAACTCCACCAGATCCCATGCATCGTTTTTGTGCAAGGATGCCATTTCATCAACCATGGCCTCCTTCCAGAGTTTTCCATCCTCTGAATCTACTGCCTCCCTCACAGTTCTGGGTTCATCATTAGTTATAGTTAAGGCAAAACCTGAACAAAAAGCAGATGGACTATACCTTTCTGGTTGCCTTCTTTCCCGAACTGATCTTCTCAAAGCTGGAGTTTGTGGCTCTTCATCTTCTGAGTCTTCTTCTGTTGTAGAGTCTGATTCATCCTCCTTTATCTCAAACTCTATCTTCTCGGGTTCCTTTGGTAGGAATTCATGTTTAACAACATCTTTCACTTCTCTAAACACCACATCTCGGCTGTACACAACCTTCCTTGTTTCTGGGTTCCAAAGCTTGTAACCCTTTAAACCATCCTTATACCCAATAAAGATGCACCTTTCATATTTATTATCCAACTTGGTCCTTTTCTTCTTTGGAACATGTACATATGCATCACATCCAAATACCCTTAGATGTGAAAGAGAGGGTTTCTTACCAGTCCATACCTCATGTGAAGTCTTATCCTCCAACGCTGATGAAGGTGATCTGTTAACTAAGTAACATGCAGTCTCCACTGCCTCTGCCCAGAATTCTTGTCCTAACCCGGTACCATTGAGCATGCTTCTTGCCTTTTCCATCAGTGTTCTATTCATTCTTTCTGCAACTCCATTTTGCTGAGGTGTGTATGGAGTAGTCTTCTGTCGTGCTATACCACACTTCTTACAGAACTCTTCAAATTCCTTCTTGCAGAACTCCCCACCATTATCTGTCCTCGACGCCTTTATCTTCTTCTCTGTCTGGTTTTCCACTAGAGCCTTAAATTCTTTAAATTTGTCAAAGACTTCAGATTTCTTCCTCAAGAAATATATCCATGTATTCCTTGAGAAGTCATCTATGAATGAAACATAGTACACAGACTTTCCCAGTGATGGAACTAACACAGGTCCAAACACATCACTATGCACAATTTCTAATATCTTGTTCGCCCTCTTAGCACCAGAAGGAAAACTCACCCGATTCTGCTTCCCATATACACAATGTTCACAGAAATCGAAATCTAGAGAGCAATTAGACATACCTTCTACCATACCATTTCTATGTAGTATCCGAAGGCCCTTCTCTCCAATATGTCCAAGCCTTTGATGCCATAGCATGGTCTTTTCTCCAGAGATAGCTAGGCTTTCCGCTCCACTTTCAGGAACCACATAACTATTACACCCATCAATAAAAATGCTACCTTGTAGCTTGTACAGAGTTCCAGTCCGAACTCCCCGCATTAATACCAGTGCTCCCCGAACCATCTTGCAGGCATCTTTCTCGAACACTGTTTTTACACATGTATCATCCATCTTACTTCTGAGAAATCAGATTTACGGCCAATGCGAGAATATGCGAAGAGCATGAGACACACAATAATGAATCTGACACACACAACCATATTGTGCTCTTAGCCTTCCGATCCAGTTTCTTCCAGTCTTCATCTGACATTGCCGTTGGTTTAGTACCTGGATCTACCGCGATCCACTGATCTTTATCCACCAGCAGATCCTCCATATTGAGCTTCCACAACTCAAAACTCTGACCATTAAATTTCTCAATCTCTATCTTTCCGCCGCTCGCCATCTTCTCTCACCGCAAGAATCGATCCCGCAGATCTCCCACTGAACAGGGTCTACCTCAGGCCCGAACTAAAAACCCTCAGCAGCAAAGGCGTCCCCTTGAAGCCGAAACAACTTTGATACCAAATGTAGGTTTTAACCCTGAACATAAATTATCTACACACGAATCTTATAACAGAAAATAAACAATAGCGAGAGCATAAAACATAAAAGAGATAAACACAGAGATTTTCCCCTGGATCCCAAATCGGGACGACCAGCTTGATTTTCATTATATTCCTTTTAGTGTTACAACACACATATATATACATGCCGAAGCATACATAAACCCCAATCCATAAACCCTGGATTAGAACATAACCGTAGTTCCCTTGACCGGATCTACAAAAATACTAGGGGCTGAAAACCATCGTACCCCAATACCATGTGCAAAACCATGCACAAAACCATGGAAGTGGTGCATCCCTTTGAAATTAAGGACCAAAAATTTTTGCCGGTACGACCCAGGACCATTTGATGAGGGCTACGCATGACCATTACTTGACACAAGGGGGCTATCGCCCCCCCTCTTACCCCCCCGCACGTGATTAGTCATGGAAAGAATATAACGCATAACCAAAATTAGGGATATGTATATACTTTAGCCTCGGTGGGCTGTCAAGATGGCTGATAAATCCTCACTCTCTCTCGCTTCTCATGTGACAAAAATGGGACTATTTCTATATGCTCTTAATAGATGTGCATAATTTATTCACATTGTATAGGGTCTTGTGCTAACTAATCCAACTGAGCCACGATTTAGAAATTGTCTTGTGATGATCTTTTCCTATTCTAACCATTGTTTCCTTTCCTCTGCTTCACTTGTTTCACTGTCTCTGAGGAGCACAAGCAGCTGTGGTTTTCATTTCAATCCAATCCATTCTAGCTTGAGTTTTTGCAAGCTGTCTTTGTATAGATGGGCATGAAAATTAGCCCTATAAAAATTCTGAGGAGAGTGAGACTCCCTTCTCTGAAGTCTTCGTGGGAGATCTAGCCACCTGCCATCTAGCTCTTTCATAACTAGGTCTTTCCTTTGAGCAAGTATATGCTCAAAATTCCTCCCTAAATAGTAGTTTGCGAATCCTCCTCAGTCTTCCAGACGACATGAAAGTTATGAAAGGCCTTGAAGTACTTAGGCTTTATAAATGTGTGGTTCCTGAGTGGATGTTTGATCTACAAAACCTCATGGAACTCGAGTTACATGGTCACCAATGGTTTAAAAGAGACGACTATTATAACGGGCATGGAAACATTCCTAATCTGAGAAAGCTACATTTTTCACTCTTTACGGATATTTTCCTGGAGGAATTTGGAGAAGGAAAGGCATTTCCAAGTCTCGAAGAGCTCATCCTATAATTTTCATATTTAAGCAAGTTTCCCTTGTTAAATAACAACGCAATTCCAAAGTTGAAGTATATGCGATTGCCAGAGTGTTGGAACGTCCCAAATAGGAGTTTGCAAATTTTAAAATCCTGCACAAGATTGACCATTACAACTCCCTTCACTCAAAGAGAGGTAATGTAGATTTTATTATGTTTCATGTTTTATAATGTATAGAAAAAGTGAAAAATAGAGATGTAATTAATGTTTTTTTTCTCTCTCTTAAAATGCAAGTATGTCTATTTTGTAATGGGTTTTATAATTTTAATTATAAAATATTAATATGTGTTTATGATAAAGTTGGGATATATATATATATATATATATATATTAAAATAAATTTATAATTCAATTAAATTTTATAATTATTTTAATTTTAATAACTTGAGATACATAATGAAACAAGTGTTTTGTTGTTTATTATTATAGATTGATGACTATTGAGATTGATAAATCATTTAATTTATCCATTGTCTAAATTTTATAGTTTTTAGTGGCCATCTTTATCTTTGTTGTTGAAAGTGAATTTAATCTCTAAATCACTTAGATTAAATTAAAGATAATTATTCCAAAGAGTTTACAACTCAAATTTGGGATTTTAACAACAAATCTAGTAAATTAAAGAGAATTATTCGAAATAATTTACAAATAAAACTTATGATTTTAACAAGAAATCCTTACCCGGGTCAAGCGTTAAGGACCCGACACCCATAGAATCATCATATGACTAAGCTTTATGGTTCCTTGTTTTTGTTTTGGGATTAAAAGTACGAAATAACATTTACTTTCTGGTTAAGTCATTAGATATAGTAGATAATAGACCTGTTATGGTAGCTAGAGACAGATTTAAACTTTATCAATTTTAAACATGTTGCGGTAAAACTCATACACAACCAGATCACAACTAACCAAACTTTAGATTATAATTCAAAAACACAACATACACATTCATATGGAGGTTTCGGCTCCTTCACCAGTAAAAATATTGTTCTTACTAAGAATTAATTTCACCAGGGTTGCGGACTAACACACGGTAAAACTTGTTTTCACGCACCCACAAAAATTCGCTCCACGATTTTCTTCATTTTGTCTTTCCAGACTTACATCGGCCACATTACATTCAACACTCTAGAAGTTACATGTAAAATCTAAACATATATATCTAAGATATTCAAATTTTTATAGACAAAATTTAATACAATGGATGGGCAAAAATGACTTTATGATTTTTACAGAGTTTGCGTGAAGTAAACAACACTTTTGGATTAATTGTTTTCCCATACTCATTTACTAATCATGCATTCAATTTCTATTTGACTTTAATTATTTAACTTTGTTGCGGAATGGGTTATGTACTATGCTCAGAACTTTTCCTTCTCTGCAAACTCAATACGCAACGTGAAAAACATTTACTGAGGTATGGTTGATGTCAGAAGAATTTAACAAACTTCCGCTATTGACCATTCCTATACAATCTCTAAGATAAAAAAAAATTCACATGCCAATGGCTTTGTGAAGATGTATGCAAATTTTTCCTCTAATCTGCAATGTTGCAACACAATTTCACCATTGTTAACTAATTCTCTTAAGAAATGATATATAGCATCAATGTGATTTGTCCTCTTGTGGAAAACATAATTCTTTGATAGTGCAATTGCTGAACTATTATCACAGAAAATTGTGGTTGCTCCATCTTGTTCATGACATAAAACCTGCAACATCCTTCTCATCCAAACTACTGGAAACACTGCTGTTGTTGCAGCGACATACTCAAATTCTGTTGTTGAGAATGACACTATAGGCAGCTTCTTGGAAGCCCATGAAGTGACTCCTGAACCCAAATGAAAAACATATACTAACTTGTTATTTCTGTCATCAACACTTCCTGCACAATCACTGTTAGTGTAACCAACTAACCTAAAATCATCTGTTGCGGAGTACAAAACACCATACTCCTTTGTCCCATTGACATACTTTAAAATTATTTTATTTGCTTTCCAATGTGTCTCGTTAGGTGTCTCCATGAACCTCGAAACCAAACTTACTGCATAAATTATATCAGGCCTAGTTGCAATCAAATACATTAGGCTTCCCACCATGATTTTGTATAATTTTGGATTGACATTGCTGCTGCAATCTTCCTTGATCAACTTCAACCCCACGACTGTTGGAGTTGGTGTTGGCTTGTTGTTCTGCATATTAAATCTCTCTAAAATTTCTGAAACATACTTTGTTTGAGAGATAAAAATGCCATTTTCTATTTGCTTCACTTTTATGCCCAAAAAATATGTTAACAACCGAAGTTAGTCATTTCAGACTCACTTTTCATGACTGCTCTGAAATAAGCGATGAGAAAATCATCACTCCCTGTAAAAATCAAATCATCTACATACAAAATGAAAATAAGAAGCTTATCATCATTTTCTTTGATGTAGAGAGTAGGTTCACCGTCACCCTTTTTGAACCCATTTTCCATAAAGTAAGAATCTATCCTGCTATACCATGCACATGGTGCTTTCTTCAGCCCATAGAGAGCTTTCCACAACCTACATACCTTGTCTTCTTTGCCTTCTACCTCATAGCCAGGAGGTTGCGCAACATATACTTCCTCATTCATCACTCCCTTCAAGAACATTGATTTTATGTCCATTTAATACACCTTCCATTTATGTTGTGTGGCAATCGACAACACTGTACACACTGTCTCCATCCTCGCAACTGGCGCAAATGTTTCTGCATAGTCTCTTCCATGCTGCTGCTTCTAACCTTTGACAACTAGCCTTGCTTTATGCCTTAAATGTTTGTCTTGTTCTTATAGGCCCACTTCACTCGAATGAATTCTTTACCTTGCAGAAGGTCCACTAACTCCCATGTGTCATTATTTTCTGTTGCTCCTATTTCTTCATCCATTGTCGCAACCCATTTCTCTTCTTTGTGTTATCACTATAAAAAAAAAAAAAAAAATTTAAACATGGCATGTCAAATCTGTTTTGACCATGAATCTAAATAGTTTTTAAGTCATTTTTAGTGTGGTCAAGGGTATGTCATAGTTTTGGAGGCTAGTGTTTACAATCAAAATTCAAAAAAGTCTTTTTAGGTTCATTCCATAGTTAAAAAGTTCACATTTTTCATTTAAGGGACATCTAAAGTAGGTTTTAGGTTGATTTTCTGAAATTAGCTACAAATCCATAGTTTCAAGGCACCGTTAGTTCAAAAAATGAGTTTTGCGCTATGAAAGCACTGCTACTTTCGTAGCGCAAATTGTAAAATTTACACTGTGAACACTACGAAAGCGCGGTTTCATAGCTATTGTGTCAAATAAGCCGGGATTTGTCAGTTTCAGTTAGGGAATGACATGATAGGAGTATGGTGAGTCAGTTAGTTAATAGATTTTTTGTACCCACTTGTCCTACAATCATCATATTCATGATAAGGTATCAATTAAACATCATTTGGTCATGAAATGACATCCCTAATTCGATTTTTTTGCCTAATTGAATCATTCTTGTTTCATTCACCTTCATATATGTTATCCAAGCTCTGAAACAGTGAGGATAAGTTTATGGTTGTTCTATCCAAAGAAAACCCTTATCAAATCAAGCGAGGCTGATTCATCAAATTAAGAGAGGCTTCTTTTTAGGTTTTTAAGAAACCAACAGGTTTTCTACAGGGAATATGGAAGAGGAAAAGAAGATCCATAGAGGGGGAAATTGTTTAAGATGTGAACCTGAGAATGAAAATGCTATTATGGAGGATCAAATGGTAATGGAGGCTTTTAGAAAGGTTGGCTGTCTCAAATTTTGTGAAAAGCTACAGGGTTGCCACACTCAAGTGTCCAAAGAGTTTTCTCTACATTTTAGTGGAACCACTACCAAAGTTGGAATGATAAACATGCCAGTGACACCTGAGATCATAGCTGCTGTGACAGAGATACCAAGGGGACAATAATCTTGGTTTAAAGGTTTTAGGTTTGACAAGGAACCATGCAAAGAGTTTATGAAACCTAAATTTGTAGATATGGATTTGAATAATTCAATACCCAGGAGTTGTATCAAGGATAAATATGAAAAGAAGCTATTCAACATCCAAAGATATTTCACATGTGAAGGAAGGTACCATAAAATCTACACTTATCATTTTAAACTTCTATTGCATTTCAAAGGAATGATATTATTAGATTTACCATTTTATTTACATAGAATCCTTTCCAAAATGGCTGACAAAGTACAAGCTAAATATGATGGTTGTGAAACATCTCTGTTTTATCATGGTTTGATTAAGTTACTATTTTTAAATGAGCTACAGAAAATAAATAGAGATTGGTATTCATTTTTATTTATGAGTGGATTTGAAATGGAAGCCCTAACCCCATCTAGAAACCCTAAGATCAAGGGAAATCCTTCACCACCAGTAGCAGAATCCAGTCAGCCAGTGGTTACCAAAGCTAGGACGTTTCTAAAGTTGAAACCAAGGAAACATGTTGAAGATAGAATTGAGAAAGCATCAGTGCTTGTTGCAAAAAACCCATCACTTGCAAAACATAAAGTAGAAAAGGTCAAAGATACAAGACAAAAATAGGTGGCTAGTAAGCAGGAGAGTCAGAGAAGGACAGGAAGTCAAGTATCAACATCAAATGCAGTTGTTTCAATGGTAGAGGACATTCCAATGATGAAAGGTGATTTGGATGATATAATGCATGAAATATAAATAGAATAATCACCCATTGTTCAGGCAGATTTCATTGAAGTGAATGAACCTAAACAGAGAAAAATTAAATCAGCAAAGAAATTGGATTTTGAAGGCAAGAATGAAGCTTTTTTTTTTTGAAGCTAGAAAACCTTTAACTAGACATGAAAAGTAACTCCAAGAAAGTAGTAAAGATACCCAAGTAACTATTGAAGAAGCTAAAGTCCCTGAAAAGGTGATTGATCTCTCATCTCCCATAGTAGAGCATGCAGTCAACAAGGTAGAGAAGGGAAAATAAAAAATGTCAGAGTGTTAACTGCTGGAAGAATGGTTGAAGCTAGCAAATCAAGAAATGGAAATGATGAGAAAGAGGGCAAGACAGCACAACATTTAAAAGATAGAATTCAAGAGGTTGAAGGCTATTTGGGAAGGTCAAACAGTTGCTAGGCCAAAGATCCCAAGCAGTGCCCAGCAATTATTTACATGGACAGTTCCAGCTATTAAAGAAGTAAGGTTTGTTAGAGTGATCAACAATCATTTGAGAGAAATTAATAGGAAGCTAAGAAGCCAAGTGAAGGATTTGGAACTACAGTTAAAACAATCTCAAGATGAACTAAAGAGCAAA
The DNA here is from genome assembly GCA_034641835.2 of Pinus albicaulis. Classification (NCBI taxonomy): domain Eukaryota; kingdom Viridiplantae; phylum Streptophyta; class Pinopsida; order Pinales; family Pinaceae; genus Pinus; species Pinus albicaulis. The sequence continues at coordinate 9,064 of JAXQQM020077316.1, forward strand.
GGTAAAAAATGACAAATTCAAAACAAACCCTAAAAGGAAAATCAGGATCAAATTTTGTGAACATTATGTTTATAGTTAAAATGTCTAATGATTTTGATGAAGCCAATGATTTTCTGGAGCTATGGTACCTTTTTGTTTTAAAATTTTGTAAAAATCTGGTTAAAACTACCTGCACAGCAGTTTCATAGCATCTGTAGTGCAAAAAGGGTGAAAGGCGCTACGAAACTGCTATAACAGCTTTTTCACCCTTTTTCTTATCAAATTTTGGAGGGAAGACCAAGAATTTTGATTTGAAATTCCTAAGGGAGATATATAAAGTGAATATAAAAGTAAATCTAAAGCCACTGTCATTAATTCATCCTTTGTTCTACCTATTCATGATAGAAAAATATTTTTCATCAAGAGAGACTATAAGTATATATCTAATTTTACCTTCCAAGTTGCAAATTTACCTTCATGAAGTACTAGAACTCCTTGTTGATCCATTTTGAAAAAAATTCAAAATTATACCAAAAGTTCCAGATCCACTCTTCAGTGATCAAGATGCAACTGAGAGCCCCACTTTGATACCATTTGTTGGAAACTAGATCACTACTCAAGGGGGTGAATCATTAGTGATGGCACTTACAAAAAATTCACCAATTAATTAATATTAAATCATGCATAACTGAAACACATAAGGAGAGATCAAACTCCATCAAACATAAACCAAAAACCATGAAAATGTTCAACATAAGTGACACAATAGTTTCTGGTGGAAAGCACTCCTTCGGGAAAAATACCACCCTTGTTGTTGTTGCGCTGCTCAAAATATTTTATTATATTAAGCAAATTATTTACATAGAGATTCAATTAGCTACTATCAAATGTAGATCTCTTTCTCACATGAGTCTACGAACAACCATCTGTTCGAAGCCACCACGACCAACGTTCCTCGCCTAGTTACTCTGGAACTATCATACGACTCTACAGACTCTTATCTACTGGAAGCCAACACGAACAACTAGCCCTGAACAATTTCTTCCAAATTATCCAACCACCATTAGATGGAGAAAAAATCTCTTTATATTGATTTCGCGAGATTCCTCCAACTCCACTCCTCTTTGTCGTACTCACTTCATACATTTTTAGAATGGAATCGACAACTACTCAGCATGAACACCACATCAACAATCTATTCAAGGCATAAAATCAAAACTCTGAAAATAAAATGAATCAACAAAAACGATGCATAAAGTAATCTGATAAATGCATAAGAAAAACCCTCTCTTTAATAATAAATCTTGTCACAAACAACTGCTACACACAACCAATAATATGGGGAATAAATAAGTTGTTATCAAACACCAGAAGGATATGCAATCAATCTCTACTTTATCTCCTCTCTTAGTGCAAAAAATGTTGGTTGAAACATAACCTTGCTACGCTTGCAAATTGATTCATAAAATATGCATAATAATCGTCACACAGCGTGCACACAATCCTCCTCTCTTACACTCACTCAACTCATAGTGCATCTAACCAAACTACATTTGAGCTTTCTTCAATATATAGATGAAATGAGGTGCTCAAATTAATAATTATCAAGAAATATTGAGCTCCATAAACTCTGTTCATATGTTTTATTTGATCTAGATTCATCCCCTTGACTACATCATACCACAAAATCCACTTCATGAATGATATTGTTAATGCTAATCTCATTCTAGAAGCTCATTAACCTTTTCCAGACCTTTGCATGATCGGTCCTGAACAAGAGAAGACGGAAAAACAAATAAACACCCGATGTGCGAAAGGAATGTGAAAAAAAACTCGTTTTAGGCCTCAATCACACTCACAGAATTGGCAGATTTTGGTTGTAGCCTCACTCACAAAACCGCCAAATTTCAGTTGGAGTCTTCAACTGCACACATGAGCATGTCTCCCTGCGATTGGTGTAGAGGATAAAGAAAACTCAAAAACTTGAGCTCAGAACTGCCTCCAACTTCTGACACTCCTTTATTAGCACCTGTGGACTCTACAAGACATCATAACATGCTCTGCAACTGATGACGTAGGCCAAGAACCTTTGCAACAAGTCAAGGACATGAAGACATAGTCTACCCTTACTCTACCAAACTCCTCATCAAGATCAAAACCTCTAACACATGTAGCAACATAATCAAGCCATCCGAAAACATCCAACACTTGTAGAAGCATCTACAACACATGTAGCAACATCAACCTATAACATACCATAATAACATGCTTTGCAGCCATCTCTACTCAGCGTCCAAAACCTACCCTAGGTCATATTGTACTATGTCATGTCATAACTATGTTGACATCAATGCCAACTAACAAGACGAACAAATTGATCACTGCAACAACCCAAACACTCATTAGGAGAGCTACCAACAACACTCATCATAGTCATAAGGAGACTACCACTGTCAGGTTGACCTAAGACCTAAGACATATGATGAATACTACCAAAGCCCTGTTAACATTAATGCCAACATTACAATAACAATAATTGAGATTTTTAAGAGATTTATCTTGTACTCCAAAATTAACAAAGACATAAACATTGAATGGAATAATTTAGATTATTTCCAACCATTAATAATAACCAAAAGAACTCCCAATAATACATATTTAACTAGAAATAATAAACATATTAATCTCCACACACAAAAGAAAAAGTTTATTAACATACATATTCCAAAAAGTTAAGCTCTCTTTATGTCTTCCACATTTTCTTTTATATTTACTTTACGGTATGTAACATCTTTAAAAAAAAAATCATATTCTTTTATTTATACTAAAAGACGCTACAAAACTTGAAATTCAATGATAAAACTAGCACAACCACATTATATTTAATAATGTAGTTTGATATACACCGATAAGGTGTATATAAAACAATTTTACAACCACATTTACCAATGTGGTTGATATACGCCGATAGGCCTATATCCCACTACCCATCACATTAATTTACATATCAACAATAAATATTATATATAATAATTTGATTATATTAACTTGAAATATATATATTATATATTAATAAGAATATTTATCAATATATTAATTATGATTAAAATCTAAAAAATATTTTATATATATTAATGATATTGATTGATATATTATTAATATTTATTAATATAATAATAATAAATAATATTTTAATATTTATTAATATATTAATATCATAGATGGTTATATTATTAATAAACCAAAACTAATAATATATTAATAATATATATTATATGTAGTTAGTTATATTTATTAATAATATTAAACCCAAAAACATAAGAAAGTAATAAACTTTAAGAATTAATATATTAAACTCAAGAGAGTAATAAAGCATATGAAACAATATTTAAAAACAAAAAACCTAAGAGATTAATAAACCCTAACAATTAATATTTTAAAGTGAAGATATTAATAAACCCAAGGGATAATTAATAATACAAACCTAATGTCATCATAAACCAAAGGTTTAAATATTATAAACCATAGGAATTGGTGAACCCAAGGGATAAATATTATAAACATAAGGGATCAATATTAAAAACACAAGAGATTAATAAACCGTAAGAATTGATATTTTAAACTAAAAAACCTAATAAATTAATAATCCATAACAATCAGTATTTTAAACATAAGATATTAATAAACCAACGGGATTATTAACATTATAAACCAAAAGAACTAATAGACCCAAGGGTTTAATATTATAAAGCAAAGGAATCAGTGAACCCAAGGGATAAATATTATAAACCTAACGGATGAATATTATAAACAATAGAGATTAATAAACCCTAAGAATTAAGATTTTAAACTGAAAAATCTAAGAAATTAAAAAACCCTAAGAATTAGTATTTTAAACTCAAGAGAGTAATAAACTGAATGTGTGATTAACATTATAAACCAAAAAAACTAGTAAACCCAACAGGTTAATACTATAAACCAAAGGAATTGGTGAACCCAAGGGAAAACCATTACCCAACAAATTATAAAGCAAAGGAAATGGTGAACCCAAGGGAATTGATTTAAACATTGAGACAATTGTTGTCACAATGCGACGTTCGACCAACTATGACCAGGGTTGGCCATGGGTGATTTTCATATTGAGACAATATTTGTCATAATGTGACATTTGATCATCGATGACATTGATCAATTATTCATATTATAAACCAAAAGAACTAATAAACCCAAGGGTTTAATATTATAAACCAAAGGAATTGGTGAACCCAAGGGACAACCATTACCAAAGAAATTGGTGAACCCAAGGGAATTGATTTAAACATTGATACAATTGTTGTCACAATGCGGCGTTGGACCAACTATGACCATGGCTGGCCATGGGTGATTTTCATATTGAGACAATGTTTGTCAGAATGTGTCATTTGATCATGCATGACATTGATCGATTGTTCATATTATAAACCAAAAAAACTAATAAACCCAAGGGTTTAATATTATAAACCAAAGGAATTGGTGAACCCAAGGGAATTGATTTAATCATTGAGACAATTGTTGTCACAATGTGATGTTGGACAAACTATGACCATGGTTGGCCATGAGTGATTTTCATATAGAGACAATGTTTATCAGAATGTGACAATTGATCATGGATGACATTGATCGATTATTCATATTATAAACCAAAAAAACTAACAAACCCAAGGGTTTAATATTATAAACAAAAGGAATTGGTGAACCCAAGGGAAAATCATTACCCAACAAATTATAAACCAAAGGAATTGGTGAACCCAAGTGAATTGATTTAAACATTGAGACAATTATTGTCATAATGCAATGTTGGACCAACTATGACCATGGTTGGCCATGGGTGATCTTCATATGGAGACAATATTTGTCAGAATCTGACATTTGATCATGGATGACATTGATCGATTATTCATTTTATAAAGCTAAAGAACTAATAAACCCAAGGGTTTAATATTATAAACCAAAGGAATTGGTGAACCCAAGGGAATTGATTTAAACATTGAGATAATTGTTGTCACAATGCGACGTTGGACCAACTATGACCATGGTTGGCCATGGGTGACTTTCATATTGAGACAATATTTGTCAGAATGTGACACTTGATCATGGATGACATTGATCGACTATTCATATTATAAACCAAAATAACTAATAAACCCAAGGGTTTAATATTATAAACCAAAGGAATTGGTTAACCCAAGGGAAAGCCATTACCCAACAAATTATAGACGAATTGAATTCGTCAACCCAAGGGAATTTATTTCAACATTGAGACAATTGTTCTCACAATGAGACATTGGACCAACTATGACCATGGTTGGCCATGGGTGATTTTCATGTTGAGACAATATTTGTCAGAATGTGAAATGTTATCATGGATTACATTGATTGATTATTCATATTATAAACCAAAATAACTAATAAACCAAAGGATTTAATATTATAAACCAAAGGAATTGGTGAACCCAAGGGTATTGATTTAAACATTGAGACAATTGTTGTCACAATGCGACGTTGGACCAACTATGACCATGGTTGTGGGTGATTTCATGCTAGAAAATATTTGTGAATGTGACATTTGATCATGGATGACATTGATCGATTATTCATATTATAAACCAAAATAACTAATAAACGGGTTTAATATTATAAACCAAAGAAATTGGTGAACCCAAGGGAATTGATTTAAACATTGAGACAATTGTTGTCACAATGCGACGTTCGACCAACTATGACCATGGTTGGCCATGGGTGATTTTGATATTGAGACAATGTTTGTCAGAATGTGGCATTTGATCATGGATGACATTGATCGACTATTTATATTATAAACCAAAAGAACTAATAAACCCAAGGGTTTAATATTATAAACCAAAGGAATTGGTGAACCCAAGGGAAAACCATTACCCAACAAATTATAAACCAAAGGAATTGGTGAACCCAAGGGAATTGATTTAAACATTGAAACAATTGTTGTCACAATGCGACGTTGGACCAACTATGACCATGGTTGGCCATGGGTGATTTTCATATTGAGACAATATTTGTCAGAATGTGACATTTGATCATGGATGACATTGATCGATTATTCATAATATAAACCAAAAGAACTAATATACCCAAGGGTTTAATATTATAAACCAAAGGAATTGGTGAACCCAAGGGAAAACCATTACCCAAAAAATTATAAACCAAAGGAATTTTTGAACCCAAGGGAATTGATTTAAACATTGAGACAATTGTTGTCACAATGCGGCGTTGGACCAACTATGACCATGGTTGGCCATGGGTCATTTTCATCTTGAGACAATATTTGTAAGAATGTGACATTTTATCATGGATGACATTGATCGATTATTCATATTATAAACCAAAGGAATTTGTGAACCCAAGGGAAAACCATTACCTAACAAGTTATAAACCAAAGGATTTGGTGAACTCGAGGGAATTGATTTGAACATTGAGACAATTGTTGTCACAATGTGAGATAATTGAGACAATATTTGTCAGAATGTGACATTTGATCATGGATGACATTGATCGATTATTCATATTATAAACCGAAAGAACTAATAAACCCAAGGGTTTAATATTATAAACCAAAGGAATTGGTGAACCCAAGGGGATTGATTTAAACATTGAGACAATTGTTCTCACAATGTGGCATTTGATCATGGATGACATTGATCGATTATTCATATTATAAACCAAAAGAACTAATAACCCCAAGGGTTTAATATTATAAACCAAAGGAATTGGTGAACCCAAGGGAAAACCATTACCTAACAAATTAAAAACCAAAGGAATTGGTGAACCCAAGGGAAATGATTTAAACATTGAGACAATTGTTGTCACAATGCGATGTTGGACCAACTATGACCATGGTTGGCCATGGGTGATTTTCATATTGAGACAATATTTTTCAGAATGTGACATTTGATCATGGATGACATTGATCAATTATTCATATTATAAACCAAAAGAACTAATAAACCCAAGGGTTTAATATTATAAACCAAAGGAATTGGTGAACCCAAGGGGAAGCCATTAGCCAACAAATTATAAACCAAAGAAATTTGTAGACGAAAGTGCTTTAAACATTGAGACAATTGTTGTCACAATGCAACGTTGGACCAACTATGACCATGGTTGGCCATGGGTGATTTTCATATTAAGACAATATTTGTCGGAATGTGACATTTGATCATGGATGACATTGATCGATTATTCATATTATAAACCAAAAGAACTAATAAACCCAAGGATTTAATATTATAAACCAAAGGAATAGGTGAACCCAAGGGAATTGATTTAAGCATTGAGACAATTGTTGTCTCAATGTCGAATAATAATTGAGAAAATATTTATCAAATCGACATTTGATCATGCATGGATGACATTGATCGATTATTCATATTATAAACCAAAGGAATTGGTGAACCCAAAGTTGATTTAAACATTAAGACAATTGTTCTCACAATGTGACATTTGATCATGGATGACATTGATCAATTATTCATATTATAAACCAAAAGAACTAATAACTTAAGGTTTTAATAATATTATAAACCAAGGTGGTGGTTTAAGGAAATGATTTAAACATTGAGACAATTGTTGTCACAATGCAACGTTGGACCAACTATGACCATGGTTGGCCATGGGCGATTTTCATATTGAGACAATATTTGTCGAAATGTGACATTTGATCATGGATGACATTGATCGATTATTCATATTATAAACCAAAAGAACTAATAAACCCAGGGGTTTAATATTATAAAACAAAGGAATTGGTGAACCCAAGGGACAACCATCACCTAGCAAATTATAAACCAAAAGAAATTGGTGAACCCAAGGGAATTGATTTAAACATTGAGAGAATTGTTTTCACAATGCGACGTTGGACCAACTATGACCAGGGTTGACCATGGGTGATTTTCATATTGAGACAATATTTTTCAGAATGTGACATTTGATCATGGATGACATTGATCGACTATTCATATTATAAACCAAAAGAACTAATAAACTCAAGAGTTTAATATTATAAACCAAAGGAATTAGTGAACCCATGGGAAAACCATTACCCAAAAAATTATAAACCAAAGGAATTGGTTCCCAAGAGGATTGGTGAACCCAAGGGAATTGATTTAAACATTGAGACAATTGTTGTCACAATGCGACGTTGGACCAACTATGACCATGGTTGGCCATGGGTGATTTTCATATTCAGAAAATTTGATGATGGATGACATTGATCGATTATTCATATTATAAACCAAAAGAACTAGTAAACCCAAGGTTTTAATATTATAAACAAAATGAATTGGTGAACCCAAGTGAATTGATTTAAACATTGAGATAATTGTTGTCACAATGCGACGTTCGAGCAACTATGACCATGGTTGGCCATGGGTGATTTTCATATTGAGACAATATTTGTTAGAATGTGACATATGATCATGGATGACGTTGATCGATTATTCATATTATAAACCAAAAGAACTAATAAACCCAAGGGTTTAATATTACAAACCGCAGGAATTGATGAACCCAAGGGAATTGATTTAAACATCGAGACAATTGTTGTCACAATGCGGCGTTGGACCAACTATGACCATGGTTGGCCATGGGTGATTTTCATATTGAGACAATATTTTCAGAATGTGACATTTGATCATGGATGACATTGATGAATTATTATGACCAAAGAATTGGTGAACCCAGGAATTGATTTAAACATTGAGACAAGCTATTTGTCACAATGGAAGCGTTGGACCAACTATGACCATGGTTGGCCATGGGTGATTTTCATATTGAGACAATATTTGTCAGAATGTGACATTTTATCATGGATGACATTGATTGATTATTCATATTATAAACCAAAAGAACTAATAAACCCAAGGGTTTAATATTATAAACCAAAGGAATTGGTGAACCCAAGGGAATTGATTTAAACATTGAGACAATTCTTGTCACAATGCGACATTGGACCAACTATGACCATGGTTGGCCATGGGTGATTTTCATATTGAGACAATATTTGTCAGAATGTGACATTTGATCATGGATGACATTGATCGATTATTCATATTATAAACCAAAAGAACTAATAAACCCAAGGGTTTAATATTATAAATCAAAGGAATTGGTGAACCCAAGGGAAAACCATTACCCAACAAATTATAAACCGCAAGTGATCAATCAACCTTACTGATTGTTAATATTATTAACCGACGTTGGACCAACTATGACCATGGTTGGCCATGGGTACTTTTCATATTGAGACAATATTTGTGAGAATGTAACATTTGATAATGAATGGCATTGATCGACTATAGCTAATGCTAATTAAGAATGGTTTCCCATGGTTGATTTTCATATTGAGTCAGTGTTTTTCATAATGTGAAATTGGACCATGCATTAGTATTAAACTCTAGGACTAATATTTAAACCGCAATATTAGGGGAACCTAAGGGAAAAATATTAAGAACATAAGAGATCAACAAGGCCAAGGGATACCTATAAAAAAAAAAAAAAATTAGTAAAGACTAGGAATAAATATTTTAAATACAAATGAATGAGAAACTCACATAATTAATAAAGAGATTAATAAATCTTAGGAATCAATATTTTAAAAATACTATTTATCACTAATGATGTTAATACTATTTATATTAATAGCGTTAATTTTGGTATCAATAGTAATATCATTCATAATATTAATCATCATAAACATTATTAATATTATTTATCAATATTAATGTTAATAGGATTTATATTAACAATATTAATGTAATTAATCATATTAATATTATTAATAAAATGTTATTAATATTATTGTTATAATTTAAATGTTATTAATAATTTTAATAAACCTTAATCATGTTTGAAACTTATTGTTATTAATACAATTATGAACATTAATGTAATTAATCATATTAATATTAATATTAATATTATTTATCAATATTAATGTTAATAGGATTTATATTAACAATATTAATGTAATTAATCACATTAATATTATTAATAAAATGTTATTAATATTATTGTTATAATTTAAATGTTATTAACGCAAAATAGCTAAATAACAGGACAAGAATTGATAGAAAGTATAATGCGATACCTGTAGCAAGAGAAAGAATGCAATGAGAAATTAATTCCATAAACGTGGCACCATATAAATATAGCAGTGGTTCTAATATCAGAATTAGCGAGTAATGAAATGGGCTAACAACAATACTAACCTAGAAGGTGCGATGCTAACGACCTTCATGAAATACCTACGAAACAAAAACACCCATCACCCATCTTAGAATATTATTGTCCTCATTCAATTAATTTTTTACACCGCATTGGTAGAGACATAATTTCGGACACAAAGAGGTCAAAACAGTTGCAACCACTTTCAATTTCCTCACTATTCTTCTCAATTTCCTGCCATATTTTTCCCCATTAACATTTTCATGATTCTTTCCACGTCCACGTCCTCTCTAGTGACCAGCCACTTCTGTTAGACTCTCTGCGGAGCCTCCAACACAAATTTAGAGTTGAAGTGCTGCGGCTATGCAATGGTCTCCAACACGGCGTTCCATCCGCAGTGGGAGACAAAGCCAGAATGCATGGTGTTCGCAGAACCCAAATGAACTTCACACTCATTTCCACTTCCTCACTCTGAGCGCTCGAAATTGAATTCTCGCTGCCAAAATAAATGTAAAGCACAGCGTGCGTGTCAAGCAAGTCCAAGCACTCGTCTGAGTTTGAGCGCGGGGGTGATTGTACGGGCCACTCTTTAAAAGCATCGGGTGGAAGCATGGGGCCTATTGTTCGCAGAGTGGCATTATCCGCTTCCACCTCGTAGAAGGTGTTGGCAATGATCCTCCAGTTTTGCAGGAAAAATGAAGGACTCACGTTGTTGGTCAGAGTATGACTTGATCCCCTGTAGAATCACACTGCACGAAGTGTAGATATCTCAGAGAGAATGCTCCGAGTAGGATAAGCTACAATGGAAATGGCCTTTTCTGATTTTTTTTTTATCGTGGAGAAGTTCAACTGACAATGTAGGCAGCGTTACGATTGCGAGTACTATTTCCCCAAACGACGCCCCACGCTCTTTGTAATCATTGCCAACCTTCAATTCCATCCGCCTTCATCAACAAGCCGCTCACCTGCCCGCTCTCGCCCACATTCGATAACACCTACACGTGGCCCATAATACTAAACCTTAATCTTCCATTCCGCCCACGTTCATATTCCTAGTTCATCCTAATTTGATAGGTGGCGTGCTCACATTTATTTGAGAATTCATGTTTATTTGAGAATTTGAATCATAGATTAGGTGACAATTAAGTTTGAACCATCACTTGTTAATCTTGATAGGTGGCGGTCAACAAATGGCATAGTAAATTTTTAATCATGTTTTGTAAAAAATTAATGTAAGTATGGTTTAAACATGTGATTTAGATATGCAAGGAAGTTACTTTTTTGAATTTCATCCATTGATTTAGTGGCGATGACCAGAATATACCAGCATCTTTCAATCTAGACCATCAGATCAAAAATATTAATTAGCATAATCATAAAGATACTGCTATTTAAGATGAAACTACATATATCGATGTAATTACAAACAATGATAGGCCCAACCATTATCATGTCTTAGAGGAAATAATAATAAATTAACTGTCCACATAAGAAAATGTCCACTGGACAATTCCCATGCCCACTAAATGGAAAAGGTAAATGGCAAATGATCTTATGAAATAAATAAAAAGAAGGTTATGTTCTGTTCGAGTCTCCCACAAATAATGCGAAGAGGATTGCGAGGAGGGCAATCATTTTCCAAACTTAAATACACGGATGGAAAAGGACTTGATCAATAAGAATGCAACATAATAAGAAAAGGAAAAGCACGGCATTGATCGTTAATAATGCATTCTCAAATATAAAAAGAGAATAAACGCAATATTCCCTCTGGCCATAAAAGTGTTATCCGATTCTTAACGACAGGCAGAGAGTAATCATAAAACGGAATCATGAAAAAGTTTTTTTTTTTTTTTTTTTATATCAAAGGAGAGTAATCATGGGGATAGGTGTAGGTGTATTTATATTAGAATAAGATTTTAATTTTAATTTAATTATTAATAATTATTAGATAAATAATAGAAATTTGATTTTCATGTCATATTTTAGAATATTTATAATTTTATAAAAAATATATATAAAATTTATTTTCAAAATAGTAATGTTATTTTTCTTTCTTTTAATTAAAAAAAATATTATATAAAGTGAATAATAGTTTTTTGATAATTTTTCTAATATATGTTTAATATATAGATTAATTATTTTTAATTTTAATAATAATATAAAATAAAATTATATTTAAATTAATATTTAAGAATTTTTTATTTTAGTAAAATAAAATAGTGCTGAAATCTTGATTTGTGTTATTTAAATTGGTTTTCTCAGTGTCTATATAGATTCAATACTCTTAAAAAATTGTGTTATTTAAATTGAGTGTTTTTGGAATTTGGTTTTTGTGATACATAATTTCTAAAAAACAGCTTTAGGTGATAATCACATATGATCATGAATTCTCCACTAATTTCAAACCAACAATATGCTTCATCTTCAAAACAATACCTAAAACTATATACAACACCATGAAAAATCCCTAAATGTATCAAATTTTAACGATTTAGATTATAACCCAGTGTTCCCCTTATTACTAAAAAGATATATTATATAATAAATATTATAATATTTATTAAAAATTAATGCACATATATATTTACTAAACTATTTAATTTATATTGTTAAACTAATTACAATATGCGATGAAATTATCCGCCACATAAATGGACAAATAATCATATGATTGAAATCTATGCTTTCTTGGAACCTGACGCAGATAATATCTTTCTCCAAGAATCTTATGATCGAAATCTATGCTTTCCACGAACCTCACGTAAATAATCTATTTTTTCAAAAAGTCTTATGATTGAAATCTATACTTTCCTCGAACCTGGCGCAAATAATCTCTTTTTTAATTCGTCTATTATAGCTCTTAGAAAAAGCGATGCTGTAGGGAGGAAAGGAACATTCATCCACCTTCTCACTAATTCACTAATCAAGGAGGTTGTATTACTTTGTCCCGCATTTCTCGGATTTCTCATATAATCGAAATCTATGCTTTCTTGGAACCTGACGCAAATAATCCCTTTCTCAAAGAATCTTATAATCGAAATCTATGCTTTCCTCGATCCTGACGCAAATAATCTCTTTTTCAAAGAGTCTCATGATTGAAATCTATGCTTTCCTCGAACCTGACGCAAATAATCTCTTTTTTCAAAGAGTCTTATTATTGAAATCCATGCTTTCCTCGATGCTGGCCCAAATAATCTCTTTTTTAATTCATCTATTATAGTTCGCAAGAGAAGCTATCCTGCAGGGAGGAAAGGAACATTCCTCACCTTCTCACTAATTCACTAATCAAGGAGGTTGTATTACTTTGTCCCGCATTTCTCGGATTTCTCATATAATCGAAATCTATGCTTTCTTGGAACCTGACGCAAATAATCCCTTTCTCAAAGAATCTTATAATCGAAATCTATGCTTTCCTCGATCCTGACGCAAATAATCTCTTTTTCAAAGAGTCTCATGATTGAAATCTATGCTTTCCTCGAACCTGACGCAAATAATCTCTTTTTTCAAAGAGTCTTATTATTGAAATCCATGCTTTCCTCGATGCTGGCCCAAATAATCTCTTTTTTAATTCATCTATTATAGTTCGCAAGAGAAGCTATCCTGTAGGGAGGAAAGGAACATTACTCACCTTCTCACTAACTCACTAATCAAGGAGGTTGTATTACTTTGTCCCGCATTTCTCGGATTTATTTGGAGCTCATACTCGAGGACGACGGGGGTACCTCCTGGATTTGAGACGGCTCGAGAGTGAGACACCAGTTTCCGGCCAATCAATCAAGAAAGGAAGCATGGCACAAACGGCTGTTATTAGCGCACTCACTGACAAATTCGCTTCTATCCTGTTTGACAGAATCTTCCAAGAGGTATTGCTGGTTACTACTTTTGGTCAGGAATTTCAATCTCTTTGTGAAAAGCTTAGTGCCCTTAAAGATATGTTGTTAGACACCACTAAGTTGAAGGAAGACCCAGATTTGGGGATATCCAGTTCGATGTCAAATTGGCTTCGCACTATTGAGGACATTGTAACTGATGCTGAGCATCTTGCTGAAGACTGCGCCGCCGCTCGCAAATGCAAACTTCAATATAACCCGATCTTCCGGTATAGTATGGGCAACAGGATTAAGGGATTAAAGGAAAGAATCAGCAACATAACGTGGAGTCAACAGCATTTCAAGTTTTTTGAGACTGTGCTCAATGTGAATGATCGTATTCCGAAACCCAATAATACAGAAGACAGGGAAACACCCAGCTCTCATGCTACAGAATTGAACACAGTGGGGATGAAAGAACACATTAACCATGTTATTGATCTTATATTGCAGGAAGACAGATATCAGCACATTGCCATTGTGGGCGGCGGAGGGTCAGGCAAAACCCTTCTACTACAAAAAGTTTTCAATCACCAAAGTATCCGTACTCAAGGTCGTTTCGATCATCTAGTTTGGTTGCCAGTTTCTCAGAAATTTGAATATCCATCGCTGTTCGATGAGATATTGAAGCAGATCAAACCGTCTGTACAATTGGACTCAAATGTGCATGACCTCAAAGGCAAGATTCAAGGGCTTTTAGATGGAAAAAGCTGTCTATTTGCAATAGATGACGTGTGGGAGCAATTTGATTTGCGTAAGCTTGGATTGGATTCCAAGCAAAGTAAAATTAAGATTTTGATTACTACACGTCATAACAAAGTGGCGGAAAGTTGTGATTACACGCAAAAAATGGAAAACTTACCTTTCACACACAGCAGGACATTGTTTTGCATTCATGCCTTCCCAAAAATTGGAGATCATACCCCTCCAAAAGAACTTAAAAAGGAGGTTGAAGAAATTGTAAAAAAATGTTGCGGTCTTCCATTGGCCCTGAAGACAGTAGGAAGTTATATGGCAAAACAAGCGAGGAATCCTAATGACTGGGAATCGGCATTAAATCATCTGCCTGAAGATGCCATGAAAGACATTATGCCTTGTTTGAGGTTAAGTTACCGAGCTTTGCCATCACATTTGAAGCCGTGTTTTCTTTATTTTTCGGCCTTTCCTAAAAATACTGAAATACCAACAGAGTATTTAGTGCATGCCTGGATTAGTGAAGGATATGTTGCAACGGCAGGGGATGCATACAGTGTGGGACGCTCTTACATAAATGAACTTATTGATAGATGTCTAATTGAAGGTTCAGAAATTAGTGGAGATGGGCAAGTAAAACTTTGCAAAATACATGATTTTTTTCATGATTTAGCTTATTCTGTCCATCAACCTACATGTGTCTTCAAGCCGGCAGAACAATTGGATAAATTCCCAGTGAATGAGTGCCTGCGTGCTCATAGAATTTCATTGATTAGAAATAACATATCCAAAATCAAGGAGGCCATCAAATCTCCAAGGGTCCGTACTTTGTTGCTGTCTGACAATGGAAAACTTAAATCAATTTCTGCAGGGTTTTTTAATAATTTGAGTTATCTCAATGTATTAGATTTAAGTAAGACATCGATCAAGTCATTGCCCCCATCTATTGGGAAATTAAGTCATTTAAGATTCCTGAATTTGTCCAGTACAATGATTAAGAAGCTGCCGGATTCCCTCAGCAATCTCACGCGCCTGCTCTTTCTGGATGTTAGTAATTGCGAAAATCTGAAAATGCTACATTCGGGTTTAGATAAGCACAAGTCTATGCAACATCTGAATGTTGAGGGTTTGAAAAAATTGAAGCGGTTGCCTGTAGGAATATCGAAGCTCATGCCTCTGAGGACGTTGAAAGGCGTTGAATTCAAATCGGAAAATACGGGGAAAGCCAATGTCTTGCAATTGTGTGATCTCAAAAGACTGACCCTTCTGGAACAGCTATCATTAAATGTCGATACTGAGGGATCGACTGCTGAAGATTCTTCAAACCCATTGAAGGGAGTTTTTGTGGGCATGACAAAGCTGCGGAACCTATCGATCCGAAATATTAGTTTGGAAATCGTCCTCAGTCTTCCAGAGGACATGAAAGTTATGAAAGGCCTTGAAGTAATTAGGCTTTATAAATGCGCGGTTCCTGAGTGGATGTTTGACCTACAAAACCTCATGGAGCTCGAGTTACACGGCCACCATAAGTTCAAAACAGACGACTATTATAAAGGGCTTGGAAACATTCCTAATCTGAGAAAGCTACATTTGTCACACTTTACGGATCTTTTCCCGGAGAAATTTGAAGAAGGAAAGGAATTTCCAAGTCTCCAAGAGCTCATCCTAGAATTTTCAGATTTTAGCAAGTTTCCCTTGTTAAATAATAACGCAATGCCAAAGCTTAAGTATCTGCGATTGCAAGAGTGTCGGAACGTCCGGCCAGATAGTCCCTGTTTGCAAATTTTAAAATCCCGCACAGGATTGACCATTACGACTGCCGTCACTCAAAGAGAGGTGATGTAGATTTTATTATGTTTCATGTTTTATATTAACAGTGTAGCAGGAATGGTACAGGCAAAGTTGCTTATACGTTTATCATAACCGTTTTTATTGTTATGAACAGTCCGACAGGAGTGTGCCTGTAGGCGCAGAGGAAGTGACAGAGGAAGTGACAGAGACTGGCTGTTGGAAGCGTGTGCGATTGCAAGACTGTTGGAACGTTCGAGATTGTCCTTGTTGGAGGAGTTTGAAATCCAGCGAAGCAGTGAGAAATACGCCTGCCGCCTCTGAAAGAGAGGTGATTGTAAACTGTATTAAGTGATAGCTTCATGCTCTATGATGTATAGACAAAGTGAAAAATAGAGGTGTAATTGTATTAAATTATGCTTCATGTTTTATATTGTACATGCAAAGTGGTTATATATTTATCATAATCATTTTTTTTGGGCAGATTGGGGCTATCAATAATTATGAAATTTATATAATAACTTTGCTCATTACAAAATAGAAAGTAAGACCTGACTGCTCATTAGGAAATTTAAAAAAAAATATTTATCACAATCGTTTTATTGTTATGAGCAGCTGTCAAACAGGAAACTGACTGAAGTCGTGATCAGGGAAGGACGACATCCACAATGATGGCCGTTTAGATTCAACTGCGGAAGTGATTGGCACTGATGACGTCTATCAGGATTGTCTATATTTCTCCTCAGATTGGATCAGAGAAGAAGGTTGAGATTCGTCCTTATACAATGGGTCTCTATATTTCTGCTTATATCACTAGTGTTAATAATGATAATAATGATAAAAAGAAAGAAAGTATTTTTTAAAGTTTATTAGACTAAAAAATAGCTTATGAGACAGATTATTTTTCTATCTGGCTTTTTGTATTTGGCCCTTTTCCTGTAGAGTTTTACAATAAGCATTCTCGACTTCTCGACAAACTTTTAGTTGAATAGATTATTCCAAGAGCTAGCTAGCAGAATACCTGCATAATTTTTTCCAGCTATCTTTGAAGGCCTCACATTCTAAAATGAAATGTTTTTTCTGTTTCCACTTTTACTCAAGAGCAAAAAAAATACATACTCTTTTCTGCCACATTTCTTTTGGCCTGCGCCCTGTCTCACAACGGAGTTGATGAGAAGAATTAGCCCTTAATTAAGCAATAAGAATTTTAGATCTCTAGGAAATATTGGCCCCTATGTACGCCTTTTACTGATGATTATGAGTGGGGTTAAACTCTTCAATATAGTAATTCTTCTTTTTCTCTAGCTCTTTCTCTCAAGTATTTTTGTGAAACTTATTCATAACAAAATTTTTTTATCTTTTTTTCTGTTTGTAGGACACATGCTCAAGCAAATACCCCAAATTGCTGTCAATCATGCTCGGTTGCCAAAGGCGTTTGAAGCAACCACGCAGTACAAGCCACGGTGAAGACTTGAACAGAAATGGCCACCAGTGCTAACGTAGATAAATAAAATTATTGAAACATGAAATGTCATTGTAATATGAGAGTGAAATTGTAGTAGGTTATCTTCACTTGATGGAGATTAACTGTTTAAGATGGATTGTAATTCTAATAGGAAAGTGAAAAGATACATAAGTGTAAGTATATAGCTTTTTTCTTTATTCGCAAACTGGTTTACATGTAATGTTTTTATATTAAAAATTTTGTTATTTAACTTTGCGTCGTTTTGTGATTAATAATTTTTTTGTTTTTTTTTGAGTGGAACAAAATAGTGCGTATTACTTTTATTATAATTAACTATAATTAACTTGAAAATAATTATATATGTTAAATACATTATTTATTAAGTTTGAATTATAAGGAAAGATGAGATTAAACATTTATGGATTTAAAAAATACATAGTATTTATTAAATTTGAATTATAAGGAAAAATGAGATGACATATTTATAGATTTTAGTTTTAGGTACATTTTATTTTTTGAAAGTACAAATTTAGATTCTTATAGTAAGTATTTAGATGAAATTCAAAAATCTGAATAGCCATTATTGCTAAATATTTTTTGGATTTCAATATTTTGAATTTATTTTCATGGTTTAAATAGTATTCGAGTATTCAAATCCCAATTGATATACAACACTTTTATTTTATTTTATAAATATATATCATATGGCATACATTGCTAAGTATCTTAGGATTAAAGTGAGCTCCTTGCATCATAGAGATATACCTTTCATAAATATTAGGGAAAATTATAATAAGGTTCTATATAAAGAGAATTGTGAGTTTCGAAGGGAACACTATATAACTTGTTCTTTTTGAAATTTTATTTTGGGGCTCACATCTTAGACAAAAAAGAAAACAATTTATCTCTAATACTTTTAACAAAACTAATAATTAATAATTAATAATTAAAACCAACAATAAATGGATAAATTCATAAGTTCTTACTTGATACAAGTCACTAAAAAAATGACAAAGTCCTAAAGGAATTTTATTTAAATAAAGTCTATTTTATATGATTCTTACTATATTTATTATCTCTATGTTCTCATTATATCTTAATTGCTTCAAATTTCTTTCTACTTATTAGTCATTGTTTGCTTGCGGCATAGGGCTATAGTTAGGGCTATAGTAATCGAGTTTTTAGTCTTAACATTAATCTATTTGCAAGTAACCTAAAGGGCTATAGTTAGGGCTATAGTATTCGAGCTTTTGGTTTAAACATTAATCTATTTGCAAGTAACCTAAAGTTTTTGTTTTCCATTTCATGAACTAAGATTGACCAACCTATCAAATAGAGGCATTGGTTTTTCCAACGGATAAGAGCCTTTGTCATCTTATTGGCCTCTTCGCGAGGCAAAGAGGCTATAAAGTTTCGAGAAGAGGCTATAAAGGTTATATACTAAGGATTGGTTTCATTAATATTTTCAAAAGATAAACTAATGCTAGCATTAGTTCCCGGCATGAAATGTTTGTGAAATTACATGGTTTGTGAAGGGTTGATTCCATTAGTTACCAAAGGTGTTGCTACAATGACGCGTAGAAAATCCCGTCCCCCACTGTCAACACACACATTGAAAGTTTGCATAGCAGTACCCACTTGTCCACTTCCAAACACGATATTGTAACCGAGGTTTCATTATATTTTTTACTATATCACGAGTCGGGTTGCATTGTATGATTTTTGCAGATTTCACAAACGGGAATTGCTCCAACATTGGACCTCTCATGGCGAGGATGTTGATGCTTTGATTCTCATGGAAGCATGCTCGAGCTACACTTGTACACGTAGAAGACTCATGGCGGGATGCTCAAGCTACATTGTACACCGTAGAAGATTCATGGCGGGATGCTAGAGCTACACTTTGTACCTACTGAAGACACATGACATAATGATTGAGAATATGGAAAAAAAAACTACGAAGACACACGAAACAATGATGGAGAACATGGAAAGAAAAAAATGGAGAACATAAAACTAAGGTGATGATGGAGAACACAGAAAACGGGAACCTAAGGCGGTTACATAAAACTAAATAATAGTCTTTACGAGCATGGGAGAACACAGAACGAACAATGGATTCTTGTAACATAGTAATTGAGAAAAAATAGGGGTACACTCATCTCTAAAGTCATAATTCATACTACTCTACTTACGAAATTTAGGCGATGAGAGTTAAATTTGGGGTGTTGTGCGTTCACCCCTCCTACAACTTTCACTACACACCTAAGTAAATTTCCCCTGTTGGTTCTCCTTGACTACAAGGCGAATGTTCTATACAAAGGGTATCCACTTAATATTTCCCTCTTCTTTTCTTCCTACTTGGATTTTATAAACCGTTTCGCATTTTGTGGTGTGCGGGAATTTGAACACTTTGATCTTTGTTGGCTTGTAGGAGGTCATATATCCCCATTGCCATTCTATAAATGTTGTATAATTATTCCAACTTTCACGGAGAATTTCTAACTCCCAACAATGTTATATCCACGAGATATGGTTGCGGGCTCTGTTGGATGTTTTTTGCTTCACGAGATGAATTTCATTTCCCGACTTCATTCTCAATCCCTTTGTTAGTCGATCTGTTTCCACTACTTGTCTCTTGAAACCATAAGCTACGTCTAAGCTAAGTCTTAGCGTTTATCCGAATGTGTGGTTTCCTCCCTAATTAGTTTTTCTATTTTTACGTCGGAGACGTTTTCTTCATGATATTGGGTGAGAAAACACTTGTTCACCTCACCCAATCAAAAAAACTTTTCTATTGCCCTTCTCACGAATTATATTCGACATGTGTCTCAATTTTTTTATTTATTTTTTAAATTACTTCCAAATCCGTTGTTTGCGGGGTTCCATATCTCGAATCCAACAATATGTTTATGGGCTTGATATCTCTGTGTATGATCGTAGGGACGACAGATCATGGTGAAGGTATGACAACCCATGCGGCATTCCAATGGCTATTCTCATCACGAACATCCCACCCCAACGAGTGGAAGAGGTTCCATCTCATGCAAAACATCATCCAGGCTACCGTTGGGCATATACTTATACGGAATGAAAACATATTCCTTGTGCATCCGGAATTCTAGTAGTTTAACCATGTTTCTATCTTTGGACTTTAGCAAAGCTTGTTTGGATTTCTCTCATCATTCTCATTTTCTTTGTGTCTTCATTCTTGAATGGAATCCTTTTCGAGGCATATACTTTCCACGACGGAAACTCTACTCTATAAACAATCCCCTGAAAGCCCTTTCCTATTACATATCTCTTGTTCAAATTTTTCACGTAGCTTGCAAAATTTGATTCAATTTGGATGACCTTTCCAAGGCGAGTTGCCTCCTCTACATGCCTCAACTTGGTTTCAAGAAACATAATTCTCCACAACATTAAAACCAACATGCAAGAAGCACACAAAATTGAACCTATGGTAATGAGGACTATGGGGATGGTGCCGAAACTTTTCTCTCTTCTAACACTATTATCGATGAAATAGGTATCCCGACCTCAAAACGGGAACTCTAGCCCAAAAAGTCTCGAGAAAAACATGAAAAAAACACCCCAAAAACAAAAAATGTGTCTTCAGAATGCACTTGGTTTTTTTTGAAGGTCAAATTTCAACATTTTATAAAATTATGCTAAAAACAAAATTGTTTGTTGAAAAAAAGGATTGAAAAAAACACCCTCAAAAACAAAACTAGTTGATCTTTGGAATAACAAAAAAAAATTGTGTCATAATTTTGATACTTGTAACAATGGAATTAAAGACAACATATTAGGACATTTTTTAAAATCGTAAATTTCTAACATTTTTTGATAGATGATGTTAAAGATAAACAAATACATGTCCGAAGGGCTTATCATTTTCGAACAATTTTCATCCATGTTGTTAAACATAAAATATCTTGACTCTAAACAACCCCAAAATTGTAATTATTGTCAACCATAACATTAAAGATAAAATTTGGTAGCGCATAAAAACCTTAATGACAAGTTGTAAATCTAAAGTTTTTTCAATCTTAAGTTTTCAACATACTTGAACAATGAAATTATGGAGAAATTATAAGACTTAAACAATTTTAAAAATGAACAAGTAAATGAAAAAATTATCATTGAACAGAAACAAGTAAGAGTAATTTTAGTTTTAAAGGATAAAAAGCTTATCTTTTTTTCAAATCTTAGCATAAGACAAATTTAAATCTAATTTCAACCAAAACCTAAAAATCAAGCATCAAAACAAAGTGTTCCCTTTCAATGATGCATATAACTATTAAATTTTTTTAAAGTATCTTATACCAAATGGTAACAATACATAATATCATGGTAATATCATCGCATAATCTAAAAAATTCAACATTAGTTTCTATTTTCTATTTTACTTATAATTAAAATATCAACATTGGTACATTGAATATAACATAAATTATTTTTTGTAATTCATTGTCGCATTGTCGATATTCTAAAGAGATGAATTCTTCATAATTAAAACATATAATCCAACAAACATAGAAATGTCTCATAACTTCAAGATGGAAGTCAAAAATTTTTATTTCAAGTTACCATGCAAACATCAATTACATAAAAGTGTCTTAGATAGTTATTCAAAATCAACCATAGGTTTCCGGCACACCATCATAACCTACATCTTCAAATGAATGGCTCGATGCGAGATGAAGATGATCCATATTCTTCTCTTTCATCAACTAGTGCTCCATCCGAGTCAACATGCATGCCCACCATTTCGAGTTCAAAAGTCTTGTAGATATACGTCTACATTCTGCGAGTCCCATCTCAACGGTAATTGTTACGGTAGAAATTTCTTCAAAATATTTATGGTCGCAGCAACCGAAGAGTTCCTCTTTTTGTCAAATTGAAGTCATACACAAGTATGTCAACATCCTCCAATTTTAAAACATCTGTAGTGGGCGGCGATTTATATTTGTGCCATTTTCTTTTCTCTTTACGCAATTATTTTTTTCCACTACCATCTCTAGCTTGTACACACCATTGAAAGGGTGGGTACTTATGGCATACCAATGTACATCAACAAATTTCGTAATCTCTTCATTTTCATTAATGACCTTTATAACCTTGGCAATCTAGAATGGATAGCCAAGTGGATCTTCATCTCGCTAACACCGCTATCATGCAACCCTCCTTAAGATCCCTGCACTAGAACCCCACGTAGAGGTCTTCCATGGCTTCACATTGTGCACGTGATCTTCTAGAACCAATATAGATTTCTCTTTCCTCTACCCGTGGGGAATTAATAATAGCTTGAGGTTTTTGTTGTTCAACATTGTGTGTTTCCTAATGTTCATGTTCATTTGGCATATTTTGTGGCAAAAAAAAGGAGTCTTCAAAAGCGTATCCACATTTATTGATCTTGAAATCATATCACTTTGATTACTAAAAAAAGACTCCCACCAAACTCGAATCAAACGACATCTAAGTACTCATATGTATCTCTAATACATATTTTAATTTCCTCTAGACATTCGAATAATTTATGTCTCTCTTACGCCTTCGTGCATTATGGAGTTCAACAACTGATCTGTAATAACAATATCTTTGATGAAAATATTGGACACTCTGGAATGAGCTTCAAAAAATGCTAAACTTGATGATGGTCCCCATTCTTAAACAGATTGAATACTTCTTGCCCCATATAAGTGTTATCCCATCAATTTTTTTGATACGAAATTGATGTTGGAAGCTAATGTCGTTAAGTTGTTCAATGCATTTCTCCTCACCATGCGATCCAAAAAATAAACCTTCACATGTCAATAGTTTGTTCCAACACATGAAAAAACGAGCTGCTGGAATGTACAATTTCTTAATACATTCAATTAATGATGATAGGCTCCCAACACCTTTCCTCCTCAATGTTATTGAAAAACGACTAAACATTTGATCAATATAATCATGAGTATGCCCAAACAAGAAGGAAACCAACCTTTATCTTTTTTCAAAATCCCCAATTCAACGAGCATGTTTAGATACCCAAAAAGAACTTGATTTTTGTTCTCACGACTTGTGTTGTCTAATTGTAAATACAAAACTTCGGGGAAGAATCCCATACCAATGAGTAACCAAATCATGGATTATAGTTATGGTCGGATTTGCATCATTGTGAATATTTGGAGTCGTGAAGAAAACTCTTGGAAACATCTTCTCATTAAATACCATACAACCAACCAAGTGAAACTGAATGAAATTTTCCTCCTGTAATTTTTTTGGCATGCAGACAAAATGTGAAAGAAGTGTTTTCTTTTGGTCCATACCATCAATTATCAATCCTAGATATTTATTTGGATGATCATAACACTTCTTTCGATGTTTATACAACTTTTTCCTTTCACTTGTTTACTGATTGCGATGGTCTTGAAGTTCTTTGACAACGGAATCTATACATAAAATAAAATAAACATATGAATAGGTATATTTTCATAGTTGATAAGTATCAAATTTTAAAAAACAATGTTTTGAACACATACCTCTTTACGCCCCTTGACATTTATCTCTTTTTTGCTTTAAGAGAAGCACATGTCTTGTAAATCCCCATCCTTGTCTTCGTAGGAATACGAACATTATTGAATTCGGTTTTCCATATCCTTGTAAAATAAGAATATGTAATAAAATTACCAATTCCTTCAACAACTTACGCATAATCTTTGTATAACATGAATATTTCTCGTCTCGAGAAATTATCTAGAATATGTATTGTGTCTTTATAAATGCGTGGTTCTGAAGTGGATATTTGACCTACAAAACCTCATGGAGCTCGAGTTACACGGCCACCATAAGTTCAAAAGAGACGACTATTATAAAGGGCTTGGAAACATTCCTAATCTGAGAAAGTTATATTTGTCAAACTTTACGGATCTTTTCCCGGAGAAATTTGAAGAAGGAAAGGAATTTCCAAGTCTCCAAGAGCTCATCCTAGAATTTTCAGATTTTAGCAAGTTTCCCTTGTTAAATAATAATGCATTGCCAAAGCTGAAGTATCTGCGATTGCGAGAGTGTCGCAATGCCAAAGCCTTTGAATGAGAGGTGATGTAAACTATATTAAGTGATGCATCATGCTCTATGATGTATAGACAAAGTGAAAAATAGAGGTGTAATTGTATTAAATTATGCTTCATGTTTTATATTGTACATGCAAAGTGGTTATATATTTATCATAATCATTTTTTTGGGCAGATTGAGGCTATCAATAATTATGAAATTTATATAATAACTTGCTCATTACAAAATAGAAAGTACGACCTGACTGCTCATTAGGAAATTAAAAAAAAAAATTATTTATCACAATCGTTTTATTGTTATGAGCTGTCAAACAGGAAACTGACTGAAGTCGTGATCAGGGAAGGAAAACATCCAAAATGATGGCCGTTTAGATTCAACTACGGAAGTGATTGCAACTGATGACGTCTACCAGGAGTGTCTATATTTCTCCTCAGATTGGATCAGAGAAGAAGGTTGAGATTCGTCCTTATACAACGGGTCTCTATATTTATGCTTATATCATTAGTGTTAATAATGATAATAATGATAAAAAGAAAGAAAGTATTTTTAAAGTTTATTAGGCTAAAAATAGCTTATGAGACATATTATTTTTCTATCTGGCTCTTGTATTTGGCCCTTTTCCTCTAGAGTTTTACAATAAGCATTCTCGACTTCTTGACAAACTTTTAGTTGAATAGATTATTCCAGGAGCTAGCTAACAAAATACATGCATAATTTTTCCAGTTATCTTTGAAGGCCTCACATTCTAAAATGAAATGTTTTTCTGTTTCCACTTTTACTGAAGAGCAAAAAATACATACTCTTTTCTGCCACATTTCTTTTGGCCTTTTCCAGTGCCCTGTCTCACAACGAAGTTTATGAGAAGAATTAGTAGTTAATTAAGAAATAAGAATTTTAGATCTCTAGGAAATATTGGCCCCTATGTACGCTTTTTACTGATGATTATGAGTGGGGTTAAACTCTTCAATATAGTAATTCTTCTTTTTCCCTAGCTCTTTCTCTCAAGTATTTTTGTGGAACTTATTCATAACAAATTTTTTTATCTTTTTCTTGTTTGTAGGACACATGCTCAAGAAAATACCCCATTTACTAAACTATTTGTAATTTTACAGCATCCAAATCTTCTTTCTTTTACACAATCTGTTTAACACAACATTAAATCATCTACCATGTAAAATATGATACTCATGTAAGATATGGTACTCACGCTGATAACATTATACTGAAAGTGAAATTTTGATTGATGTCTCAGTAAATGTTTGATATTTATGACGACGTGGCCCCTTCCATCCACCCACGTGAAGCGTTCTGCCAAATTGCTGTCAATCATGCTCGGTTGCCAAAGGCGTTTGAGGTGGTAACCTTTATTTTATTTTTATATAACACTTTTATTTATTTTTATAAATATATATCATATGGCATACATTGCTAAGTATCTTAGGATTAAAGTGAGCTCCTTGCATCATAGAGATATACCTTTCATAAAGATTAGGGAAAATTATAATAAGGTTCTATATAAAGAGAATTGTGAGTTTCCAGAAGGGAACACTATATAACTTGTTCTTTTTGAAATTTTATTTTGGGGCTCACATCTTAGACAAAAAGAAAACAATTTATCTCTAATACTTTTAACAAAACTAATAATTAATAATTAAAACCAACAATAAATGTATAAATTCATAAGTTCTTACTTGATACAAGTCACTAAAAAATGACAGTCCTAAAGGAATTTTATTTAAATAAAGTCTATTTTATATGATTCTTACTATATTTATTATCTCTATGTTCTCATTATATCTTAATTGCTTCAAATTTCTTTCTACTTATTAGTCATTGCTGCTTGCAACATAGGGCTATAGTTAGGGCTATAGTAATCGAGTTTTTAGTCTTAACATTAATCTATTTGCAAGTAACCTAAAGGGCTATAGTTAGGGCTATAGTAATCGAGATTTTAGTTTTAACATTAATCTATTTGCAAGTAACCTAAAGTTTTGTTTTCCATTTCATGAACTAAGATTGACCAACCTATCAAATAGAGGCATTGGTTTTTACAACGGATAAGAGCCTTTGTCATCTTATTGGCCTCTTCGCGAGGCGAAGAGGCTATAAAGTTTCAGGAAGAGGCTATAAAGGTTATATGGTAAGGATTGGTTTCATTAATATTTTCAAAAGATAAACTAATGCTAGCATTAGTTCCTGGCATGAAATGTTTGTGAAATGACATGGTTTGCGAAGGGCTGATTCCATTAGTTACCAAAGGTGCTGCTACAATGACGCGTAGAAAATACCGTCCCCCACCTGTCAACACACACATTGAAAATTTGCATAGCAGTACCCACTTGTCCACTTCCAAACACTATATTGTAACTAGGTTTCATTATATTTTTACTATATCGCAGTCGAGTTGCATTATATCATTTTTGCAGATTTCACAAAGAGGAATTGCTCCAGCATTGGACCTCTCATGGCAGGATGTTGGTGCTTTGATTCTCATGGAAGCATGCTCGAGCTACACTGTACCTGCAGAAGACTCATGGCAGCATGCTCGAGCTACATTGTACGTGTAGAAGATTCATGGTAGGATGCTAGAGCTACACTGTACCTGCAGAAGACACATGACATAATGATAGAGAATATGGAAAAAAAAAACTACAGAAGACACACGAAACAATGATGGAGAACATGGAAAGAAAAAATGGAGAACATAAAACTAAGGCGATGATGGAGAACACAGAAAACAGGAACCTAAGGCGGCTACATAAAACTAAATAATAGTATTGGGCCGCCTTCTATAATTGTTTGAAAAAATACTGCCAAACTTAAATACACGGATGGAAAAGACGCTACAAAACTTGAAATTCAATGATAAAATTATAAACAATGATAGGCCCAACCATTATCATGTCTTAAGAAATAATAAACAAATTAACTGCCCACATAAGAAAATGTCAATTCCCATGCCCACTAAATGGAAAAGGTAAATGGCAGATTATCTTATGAAATAAATATAAAAAGAAGGTTATGTTCTGTTCGAGTCTCCCACAAATAATGCGAAGAGGATTGCGATGAGGGTAATCATTTCCCAAACGTAAATACACGGATGGAAAAGGACTTGATAAAAAAGAATGCAACATAATAAGAAAAGGAAAAGCACGGCATTGATCGTTAATAATGCATTCTCAAATATAAAACGAGAATAAACGCAATATTCCCTATGGCCATAGAAGTGTTATCCGATTCTTAACGATAGGTAGAGAGTAATCATAATATTTAACGGAATCATGAAAATGTTTTTTTTATATGAAAGGAGAGTAATCATGTGGATAGGTGTATTTATTTTAAAATAGGATTTTAATTTTGATTTAATTATTAATAATTATTAAATAAATAATAGAAATTTAATTTTCGTGACATATTTTAGAATATTTATAATTTTATATTAAAAAAAAGTATAAGATTTATTTTCAAAATAATAATGTTATTTTTTTTTTAATTAAAAAAAATATTATATAAAATGAATAATAGTTTTTTGATATTTTTTCTAATATATGTTTAGTTTATATATTAATTTTTTTTAATTTTAATAATAATATAAAATAAAATTATATTTAAATTAATATTTAAGAATTTCTTATTTTAGTAAAATAAAATAGTGCTGAAATCTTGATTTGTGTTATTTAAATTGGTTTTCTCACTGTATATATAGATTCAACACTATGAAAAAATTGTGTTATTTAAATTGAGTTTTTTTGAAATTTGGTTTCTATGATTCATAATTTCTAAAAAGCACCTTTCGGTGATAAACAATGGCTCGAGAGTGAGACACCAGTATCCGGCCAATCAATCAAGAAAGGAAGCATGGCACAAGAGGCTGTTGTTAGCGCACTCACTGACAAATTCGCTTCTATCCTGTTTGACAAAATCTTCCAAGAGGTATTGCTGGTTACTACTTTTGGTCAAGAATTTCAATCTCTTTGTGAAGAGCTTAATGGCCTTAAAGATATGTTGTTAGACACCGATAAGTTTAAGGAAGACCCAGATTTGAGGATATCTAGTTCGATGTCAAATTGGCTTCGCACTATCGAGGACATTTTAATTGATGCTGAGCATCTTGCTGAGGAATGCGCCGCCGCTCGCAAATGCAAACTTCAATATAACTCAATCTTCCAGTATAGTATGGGCAACAATATTAAGGGATCAAAGGACAAAATCAACAACATAACATGGAGTAGTAAGCATTTCAAGTATTTTGAGACTGTGCTCAATGTGAATGATCGTATTCAGAAACCCAATAATACAAAAGACAGGCCGGAAACACCCAGCTCTCATGTTACAGAATTGAACACAGTGGGGATGGAACAACACATTAACCATGTTATTGATCTTATATTGCAGGAAGACGACCGATATCAGCGCATTGGCATTGTGGGTGGTGGAGGGTCAGGCAAAACCCTTCTACTGCAACAAGTTTTCAATCACCAAAGGATCTGTACTCATGATGGTCATTTCGATCATCTAGTTTGGATGCCATTTTCTCAGAAATTTGAATATCCATCACTGTTGGCTGAGATATTGAAGCAGATCAAAGGTTCCAGGTATGTACGATTGGACCCAAATGTGCATGACCTCAAAGACAAGATTGAATGAGCTTTTAGATGGAAAAAGTTGTCTTGTTGGAATATTTAAAATTCCAGAACAACAATGGAGAATAAAATTCCCCCTCTTCAACACAGAGAAAATATAAAAATTTCTTCACTGGAAACAGAGTTTTCACTATAAAAAATATTTCATTGAACTTCAAAACTTGGTTACAAAATCACCTATGACTGAGGGAATACAAAAGGCTTTGACTGCTTCAAAACACAGTTCAAAACACAACTCACACTCTCTAAAATTTCACTATGGAAAAATACTCTGTCTCTTCAAAAATGAATGCACTACTGTGTCATTCAAAATCTATTACACTTCTGCTGTGTGTAAATTTCCAACTTACAATGCTGAGCAATGCACTGCTATGCTATACAAGTCGTTTTACTTCTGCTGTGTAAAAATTTAAAACTTACAACACTTAAGTGCACACAGGCCTTTTCTTCTTTTTTATATGCTACAACACTTTTTACAATATATAAAAACTATATTAAAATAAAACTATTTTAAAACTTAAAATAAAATTTAAAAACTAAAATAAAAAAACTACTTAACCATGGCATGGCCCACGACCTCCCTTTTGAAAACGTTCATTTCATATGATATATGTCTAGCACATATATATATGTTGACTGCACGTACATAGTTTTTAAAAAAGAACAAACATTAAAAAGAACTTTGACCACGCCGTAGAGCCCGGATGTTAAACAAAAATTTAACCAAATTGCATAAAAATTCCGGGTGCCAAAAAAATTTGCAGACGTCAGCAAAGTTGTGATGCGGAATTTTTATTAAATCCGCTTTATAAGTTTTCCCGGGTCCGATTTTTTTGCAATGGTACGGCAGAAAGTTGTGATGCGATTTTCTTTAAAGCACTTTACAAAATTTGGTCCGGGAGGTTGGCGCTCAACGGTTTGGCAGCGGCTCACGTACAAACTACTGCCAAACAAAATTGGAAGGCGGCCTCTGTCACCAGAGGAAACGACGGAAAGTAATTTCAACACTCCCCCTTACTTTCAGCTGCTGGGTTATCAGTCATACTCAGACATTTCCTCAAAAACTCAAAACTCTTCTGCCCCAATGGCTTGGTGAGAATGTCTGCAAACTGCTCCTGAGTTCTGCAGTGTTCCAAAACAATTTCATCATTCTTTACCAATTCTCTGATGTAATGAAACTTTGTGTCAATGTGTTTCGTTCTCTTATGAAACACAAAATTCTTTGATAATGCAATCACTGAGCTATTGTCACAATAAATCACTGTTCCTTTTACCTGCTATTGGCACAAACTTCTTAACATCCTCCTCATCCAAATTTCTTGACAAGCTGCTACTGTGGCTGCCACATATTTTGTCTCTGCTGTAGACAATGCTACAATGGGTTGTTTTTTAGAAGCCCATGAAATGGCTCCTGAACCCATGTGAAAAATATAACCGGAAGTGCTCTTCCGATCATCTACACTTCCAGCCCAATCACTGTCAGTGTATCCAACTAAATCTGAATTTTCTGAAGCAGTATATAAAATACCAAACCTTTTTGTACCTTTAACATACCTCAGAATTCTCTTCGTTGCCTGCCAATGTGCATCCTTTGGCTTCTCCATAAATCTGGAAATTAAGCTAACAGCATGCATTATGTCGGGCCTAGTTGCAGTCAAATACATGAGGTTGCCAACTATGCTCTTATACAAACTAGGATCAAAATCCTTGCTGCTGTCCTCTCTGCTGAGTTTTAATCCCATCACTGTGGGAGTGATCGCTACCTTGCTCTCCTGCATATTAAATATTTCCAGCACTTCATTAACATATTTTGCCTGTGAGATAAAAATCCCATTTTCATCTTGTTCTACTTCTATTCCTAAGAAGTATTTCAACAAACCCATATCAGTCATTTCAAATTCTTCTTTCATGACTGTTTTAAAATTTTCAATAAGATAATCATCATTACCTGTGAAAATAACATCATCAACATATAAAACTACAATCAACATTTTTCCATCTTTTTCTTTGATGTAGAGGGTGGGTTCTCTCTCACACTTTTCAAATCCATTTTCCAGTAGATAGGAATCTATCCTACTGTACCATGCTCTTGGCGCTTGCTTCAGCCCATAAAGAGCTTTCTTCAACTTACACACTTTGTGCTCTTGGCCTTTCTTCTCATAGCCTAGAGGTTGTTCAATGTAAACCTCTTCCATTAACACTCCATTTAGGAATGCTGACTTCACGTCCATTTGGTAAACTTTCCACTTATTTTGTGCTGCTATGGATAGCACTGCTCTCACGGTTTCCATTCTAGCAACCGGTGCGAAAGTTTCCTCATAATCTATCCCATGCTTTTGCTTATACCCTTTGACGACAAGTCTTGCCTTGTGTCTCTCTATTTTGCCTTCAGCATTACTCTTGGTCTTGTAGACCCATTTAACTCCAGTGACATCTTTACCTTTTGGGAGTTCAACCAAATCCCAAGTCTTGTTTCTTTCTATGGCATTAATCTCCTCATCCATAGCTTCTATCCATTTCTTATCCTTAATAGCTTCTTCGAAATGAACAGGATCATCAACATGACAATATAAAGCAAAAAAAGAATTGATACCTTCATTTGCTGCCTCTTGTGCATAAATGTCATTCAAATTTCTGAACTTCTTACCTCTTTCACTAGGTGTACAAATGCTTGAAGAAGCACTTGAATTTCCTCCTTGTGGTGTGCTTGGAGAAGAACTCTCATTTCTCCTCAAGGGTGTCTCTTGCTGCTCTTGTGTTGGTGCTGCTGTTTGGGGATGTATTTCAGACAATTCATCATCATCTTCATCATGAGATAAAACAGTGTTTAACATTCACTATTTTCTCTATGCTTCCATCCCAAGCTTCCTCCTCAATGAACTGAACATCCCTGCTCACAATAAACTTCTTGGTGGATGGGTTATATAACCTGTAGGCCTTGGATTCCTCACTGTATCCAATGAAAATAGATTTCTCCCCCTTGCTTTCCAACTTCTTCCTTAGCTGATCCGGTATGTGTGCATAAGCCACACATCCAAAAACCTTCATGTATGTGAAACCTTGTTTTGTGCCACTCCATGCCTCTTCCGACACTTTGTTCATCACTGCTTTTGTAGGGCACCTATTCAAAATGTATGCTGCACAATGTACAGCTTCAGCCCAGTAATCATTATGCAAATGCTTTGCCTTTAACATACTCCTCACCATGTCCATTATGGTTCTATTCTTCCTTTCGGCTACTCCATTTTGCTGTGGAGTATATCTAGTTGTAAATTGCTTTTGAATACCATTTTCTCTACAAAAAACATAGAAAATATTTAGAGATATACTCACCTCCTCTATCAGTCCTTAGAACTTTGATGTGCAGCCCACTCTGGTTTTCCACAAGTGCTTTGAAATTGCAAAATTTTTCAAACACTTCACTTTTATTTTTCAAAAAGTAAACCCAAGTTTTTCTTGTAAAATCATCTATGAATGTTAAGATATAGTGGCTGCTAGCAAGTGATGGAGTTTGCATCGGTCCACATACATCCGAGTGGACAATCTCTAAGGGTGCTTTTGCCCTTATGCTTTTCCCGGAAGGAAAACTTTCTCTGTGTTGTTTCCCAAGAATACAACCTTCACAAAGGCTGTCCGGCTTCTCTATCAATGGTAAACCTCTTACCATTCCTTTTCTGTTCAACAAATTAAGACCTCCAACGTTGAGATGTCCAAATCTCAAGTGCCACAACCAATTTTCATCTTTTGGTTCGCTTTGGATAGCCTCTTTTGCCACTGCTGCTATCTTTTCTTCATTCTTCAAATCTGCTCTCATTCTAAGAGGGAACATCATGTTCCTTGTCATCTTCACTTCAGCAATACATTGTTTGCTAGGTGGTTTGTCCATGATGGTACAAACATCATCCTCAAAAAATACATTGTACCCCTTTTGGACAAGCTGTCCAATACTTAAGAGGTTACACTTCATTCCTGGAACATAATAGACATCTGCTATGGATTTCTTTGCACCTTTTCTTGTTAGAACATTTACATTCCCTTTTCCCATAACAGACACTTTACTATCAGTCCCTAGTGTGACTTGTGACTTCACACTCTCATCTAGCATAGAAAACATTGCTAAGTTTCCTGTCATATGGTTACTGCAACCGGAGTCTAGAAACCATAAGTCTTCATTCTTTTCTTCAGCCATATTACAAGCCAAAAACAAATTATCTTGGCTGATATTTTCTCTAGTGAAATTTGCACTAGTTCTACTTCCCATATCATGCTGCTTTTTTCTACATTCATTAGCATAATGACCATATTTTTTACAATAGTGACATTGGACATTGGACTTATCATACCTCTGTCCTTGAGCATTCTGCTGACCACTTTGCTGGCTGCTGCCTTGGCCTTGATGCTGATTTGGATTGCTGCCCCTTCCTTGAGCATTTGTTGGACTGTTCCTTCCACCTTTGTTTTGGCTTCTGCCTCTTCCTCTTTTGTTTCCTCTGCCTTGCCCTCTTCCTCTTCCGAAAGACATCTGGGTCTTAAAGGCATGTTCCAGAGATGAGTTTTCACTTCTACCCAATCTCTGCTCATGAGTCATCAGTGATGCATGTAGCTCATCCACTCTGAACTTTGTGAGATCCTTAGTCTCCTCTATGGTGGTGACAATCACATCGAATCTTGAGGGTAGACTCCTCAAGAGTTTTTCCACAATCCTCTTCTCTTCAAGAGTCTCTCCATGAGATCTTATTTGTGTGACCATTCCAATCACATGAGTGAAGAATGAGTCAATATTATCTGACTCTTTCATACAGAGAGTCTCAAAGTCTCTCCTTAGCAACTGAAGTTTTTCTGTCTTCACTTTTTCCATGCCTTGATAGGCTGTCTTGAGAGTTTCCCATGCTTCTCTGGATCTCTTGGCTGCTGCTATCCTTGGAAACACACTCTCATGCACTGCTTGATACAATAAGAAGAGAGCCTTGGAGTCTTTCTTCCTATTGCTCTTCAGCAACTCTCTCTCTGCCTGAGTTAAATCATTAAACTCTTCTTCATCTGCTGGCTCTTCAAAGCCATCCTCAACAAATTCCCATAAGTCTTGGGAGACAAATAGAGCTCTCATAGTTATTGACCAGTAGTCATAATTTTTCCCATTAAACATTGGGAGATGGACATTTCCCATACCCATACCAGTGCTGGCTCCAGCCATTCTGCACTCTTAACTATGATTAAAAAACACTTGACTGTGTATTCAAATAACTGACTGTTCTGCAACAGTAACACAACAACTGTATATAGAAATACCTTGAAGTCTTTTTGGCTGAGTCTTCACACTGCTGGAGAAGCTGCTGCAACTAAGAACTCCTTTCCTTCAGCTTCTTTGATCTTCAAAGAGCCTGGACTAGCTCCGATACCATGTTGGAATATTTAAAATTCCAGAACAACAATGGAGAATAAAATTCCCCCTCTTCAACACAGAGAAAATATAAAAAAAATTCTTCACTGGAGACAAAGTTTTCACTGTAAAACTATTTCATTAAACTTCAAAAAAAAAGCTTGGTTACAAAATCTCCTCTGCCTGAGGGAATACAAAAAAAACTTTGACTGCTTCAAAACACAGTTCAAAACAACTCACACTGTCTAAAATTTCACTCTGGAAAAATACTCTGTCTCTTTAAAAAAAAATGAATGCACTGTTGTGCCATTCAAAATCTATTACACTTCTGCTGTGTGTAAGATTCCAACTTACAATGCTGAACAATGCACTGTTGTGCTATTCAAATTTTTACTTCTGCTATATAAAAATTTAAAACTTACAACTCTTATGTGCACACAGGCCTTTTCTTCTTTTTTATATGCTACAACACTTTTTACAATATATAAAAACTATATTAAAATAAAACTATTTTAAAACTTAAAATAAAATTTAAAAACTAAAATAAAAAAAAACTACTTAACCATGGCATGGCCCACGGCCTCCCTTTTGAAAACGTTCATTTCATATGATATATGTGTAGCACATATATATATGTTGACTGCACGTACATAGTTTTTTAAAAAGAACAAACATTAAAAAGAACTTTGACCACGCCGTAGAGCCCGGACGTTAAACAAAAATTTAACCAAACTGCATAAAAATTCCGGGTGCCAAAAGTTGCTGTTGATGTCACCCAAGTTGTGACGAGGAATTTTTATTAAATCCGCCTTATAAGTTTTCCCGGGTCCGATTTTTGGCAATGGTACGGCAAAAAATTGTGATGCGGAATTTTTCTTCAATCTGCTTTACGAAATTTCAGGTCCGGAGGTTGACTGCTCAACGGTTTTGGCAAGCGGCTCACGTACAAGCTTCTGCAAACAAAATTGGAAGGCGGCCTCCTGTACAGAGAGCAATGATAATTTCAACATGTCTATTTGCAATAGATGACGTGTGGGAGCAATTTGATTTGGGTAAGCTTGGATTGGATTCCAACCAAAGTAAAATTAAGATTTTGATTACTACATGTCAAAACCAAGTGGCGGAAAGTGGTTATTACAAGCAAAAAATGGAAAAGTTATCTTCCAATGACAGCATGACATTGTTTTGCATTCATGCCTTCCCATACATTGGAGATCATACCCCTCCAAAAGAACTTGAAAAGGTGGTTGAACAAATTGTAAAAAAATGTTACGGTCTTCCATTCAGTATGACTTTATATGGCAAAAAAAGCGAGGAGGATTCTTAATGACTGGGAATCGGCATTAAATCATCTGCCCGAAGATGCCACAAAAGACATTATGCCTTGTTTGACGTTAAGTTACTGAGCTTTGCCATCACATTTGAAGCTGTGTTTTCTTTATTTTTCGGCATTTCCTAAAAATACTGAAATATCAACAGAGTGTTTAGTGCATGCCTGGATTAGTGAAGGATATGTTGCAACGGCAGGGGATGCATACAGTGTGGGACGCTCTTACATAAATGAAATTATTGATAGATGTATAATTGAAGGTTCAGAAATTAGTGGGGATGGGCAAGTAAAACTTTTCAAAATACATGGTTTTTTTCATGATTTTGCTTATTCTGTCCATCAACCTACATGTGTCTTCAAGCCAGCAGAACAATTGGAAAACTTCCCAGTGAATGAGTGCCTGTGTGCTCATAGAATTTCATTGATTATAAATAACATATCCAAAATCAAGGAGGCCATCCAATATCCAAGGGTCCGTACTTTGTTGTTGTCTGACAATGCAAATCTTACATCAATTTCTATAGGGTTTTTTAATAATTTGAGTTATCTCAATGTATTAGATTTAAGTAAGACATCGATCGAGTCATTGCCCCCATCTATTGGGAAATTAAGTGATTTAAGATTCCTGAATTTGTCCAGTACAATTATTAAGAAGCTGCTGGATTCCCTCAGCAATCTCACGCGCCTGCTCTTTCTGGATGTTAGTAATTGCAAAAATCTGAAAATGCTACATTCGGGTTTAGGTAAGCACAAGTCTATGCAACATCTGAATGTCGAGGGTTCAAAAAATTTGAAGTGGTTGCCTGTAGGAATATCGAAGCTCATTCCTCTGAGGACGTTGAAAGGCATTGAATTCAAATCGAAAAATACGGGGAAAGCCAATGTCTTGCAAGTGTGTGATCTCAAAAGACTGACCCTTCTGGAACAACTATCATTAAATGTCGATATTGAGGGATAGACTGCTGAAGATTCTTCAAACCCATTGAATGGATTTTTTGGGCCCATGACAAAGATGTGGAACCTATCGATCCGAAATAGTAGTTTGGGAATCATCCTCAGTCTTCCCGAAGACATGAAAGTTATGAAAGACCTTGAAGTACTTAGGCTTTATAAATGCGCGGTTCCTGAGTGGATGTTTGACCTACAAAACCTCATGGAGCTCGAGTTATACGACCACCATAAGTTTAAAAGAGACAACTATTATAAAGGGCTTGGAAACATTCCTAATCTGAGAAAGCTACATTTGTCAGTCTTTACGGATCTTTTCCCATAGAAATTTGAAGAAGGAAAGGAATTTCCAAGTCTCAAAGAGCTCATCCTAGAAATTCCGGATTACATAAGTTTCCCTTGTTAAATAGTAATGCAATGCCAAAGCTGAAGTATTTGCGATTACAAGAGTGGTTGAACGCCCCAAATAGTCCCTGTTTGCAAATTTTAAAATCCCGCACAGGATTGAACATTACGACTGCCTTCACTCAAAGAGAGGTGATGTAGATTTTATTATGTTTCATGTTTTATATTAACAGTGTAGTAGGAATAGTACAGGCAAAGTTGCTTATATGTTTATCATAACCGTTTTTATTGTTATGAACAATCCAACAGGAATATGCCTGTTGGAATTTCTGAAAATTCCATAACAATATGGAGAGAATGATGCTCTCCTCTAAACACAGAGAAATTAAAAATAAATTTTCTCATAGGAGACAGAGTTTCAACACTGTGAAAACTGCTATTCAATAAATAAAAAAAACTGCTACAAAACACTTCCTCACACAGAGGTATTACAAAATTTGAATGCTGCAAGACGAAGTGCACAAAAACCTCACTGTCTCTCTGTCTCTGTTAAAATTACACTGTCTGTGTAATAAAACAATACACTGTTTTTCTTTAAAACTCAACACTTCTGTGTGTTTTATTTTCGCACTGCTGTGCATACAAAAACATTACATTACAATGCCTCTCGGGATTTTCGTTTATATATGCCGTAACATATATAACATAACATAAAACCTTTTTAAAATAAAACTAAGCTACTTTAAAAGACATGAAAACAAATTTAAATCCGCCTCATAAAAGGATCGGGTCCGGAACTTAACAATACAAGCGGCCCACCATAAAACTTCTGATTGCGATTGTGATGGACGCGCGATCAACAAATTAAATCCGGCCTATAGAGCTCATCAGGTCCGAAACTTAACATTGCAATCGGTTCAAACAAAAAGTTCCGATTGCGATTGAAATGGACGCACGATGAGAAATCAAATCCGCCCTATAAACCATATCAGGTCTAGAATTCCACAATGCAAACGGGCCAAAGAAATAACTTCTGATTGAGAAATTGCGATTGCACCAATCGCATCGGAACATTTCATTGGACATAACAAAAAGCGGAGGGTGGAACATGTTGCGATTTCCAATTGCGATGATCGCATCAAATCAGAACATTTCAATCGTTGATATATCAAATGGAGGAGGTAACATATGTTGTTCACTTGCGATTTCCGATTGCGATGATCACATCGGAACTTTGCCACATCAAAAAGACACTTGAACTTCAAAAGTTTGCGATTGCGATTAAAAATAAATTGTGGGGACCACTTATGACTTGTCCCATTCATAACTTGGGAAATAGACTTGTCCGTGTATTAAATGAAAAACTATGTTTTTCTTTTTAAAGCTCTGTTCTTCAATAAAAAAGGACAAAAGCTCTGTTTCTTTCAAATACAGCGGATAGGAACGGAAACACAAAACTGAAATTGATTGTTCATCGCATTTGGAAAGTGGCCCTGTTTCATGGTTCCTCCAGACAGAAATAGAAAGCGGCCAGAGTACAGAGCAGTTGAAAGTAACATTTCAACACTTCCCCTTAATTTCAACTGCTGGGTTATCAGTCATACCCAGACATTTCCTCAAAAACTCAAAACTCTTCTGCCCCAATGGTTTGGTCAGAATGACTGCAAACTGCTCCAGAGTTCTGCAGTGTTCTAAAACAATTTCTCCATTATTCACTAGCTCCCTGATGTAGTGAAACTTTGTGTCAATGTGTTTCGTTCTCTTGTGAAACACAAAATTCTTGGATAATGCAATAGCTGAGCTATTGTCACAAAAAATCACTGTACCTTTTGCTTGCTCTTGGCACAAACTTCTTAACATCCTCCTCATTCAAATTGTTTGACACACTGCTGCTGTAGCTGCCACATATTCTGCCTCTGCTGTAGACAACGCTATAATAGGATGCTTTTTAGAAGCCCATGAAATGGCTCCTGAACCCATGTGAAAAACATAACCAGATGTGCTTTTCCGGTCATCTACACTTCCAGCCCAATCACTGTTAGTGTATCCAATTAAAGCTGAACATTCTGAAGCAGTATATAAAATTTCATACCTTTTAGTTCCCTTCACATACCTCAGAATCCTTTTTGCTGCCTGCCAATGTGCTTCTTTTGGCCTCTCCATGAATCTGGAAATCAAACTAACATCATGCATTATATCAGGCCTAGTTGCAGTCAAATACATGAGGCTGCCAACTATGCTCTTGTACTAACTAGGATCAAAATCCTTCCTGCTGTCCTCTATGCTGAGTTTTAATCCCATCACTGTGGGAGTGATTGCTGCTTTGCTCTCCTGCATATTAAATCTTTCCAACACTTCATTAAAATATTTTGCTTGTGAGATAAAAATCCCATTTTCATTTTTTTCTACTTCTATTCCTAAGAATTATCTCAACAAACCCATATTAGTCATTAAAAATTCTTCTTTCATGACCTTCTTAAAATTTTCAACAAGGTAATCATCATTACCTATAAAAATAACATCATCAACATATAACACAACAATTAGCATTTTACCATATTTTTATTTGATGTAGAGGGTGGGTTCTCCCTCACACTTTTCAAATCCATTTTCCAGTAGATAGGAATCTATCCTACTGTACCACGCTCTTGGTGCTTGCTTTAGCCCATAAAGAGCTTTCTTCAATTTGCACACTTTGTGCTCTTGGCCTTTCTTTTCGTAGCCTAGAGGTTGTTCAATGTAAACCTCTCCCATTAACATTCCACTTAGGAATGCTGACTTCACATCCATTTGGTAAATTTTCCACTTGTTTTGTGCTGCTATAGACAACACTGCTCTCACGGTTTCCATTCCAGCAACCAGTGCAAAAGTTTCCTCATAGTCTCTCCCATGTTGCTGCTTATACTCTTTGACAACAAGTCTAGCCTTGTGTCTTTCTATTTTGCCTTCAGCATTACTCTTGGTCTTGTAGACCCATTTAACTTTAATAACTTCTTTACCTTTTGGCAGTTCAACTAAATCCCATGTCTTGTTTCTCTCTATGGCATTAATCTCCTCATCCATAGCTTCTATCCATTTCCTATCTTTAATAGCCTCCTCAAAATAAATAGGGTCATCAACATGACAATATAAAGCAAACAAAGAGTTCATAACTTCATTTGATGCCTCTTACTCATAAATGTCATTTAAATTTCTGAACTTCTTTCCTCTTTCATTTGGTGTATGAGTGCTTGAAGTAGCACCCGAATTTCCTCCTTGTGGTGTGCTTGGAGAAGCACTTTCATTTCTCCTCAAGGGTGTGCTTTTCTACCCTTGTGTTGGTGTTGTTGTTGGGGAATGTATTTCAGCCAAATCTTCATCATTTTCATCATGAGACAAACAGTGTTTAACATTCACTGCTTTCTCTATGCTTCCATCCCAAGCTTCCTCCTCAATAAACTGAACATCTCTGCTCACAATAAACTTCTTGGTGGATGGGTTATACAACCTGTAAGCTTTGGATTCCTCACTGTATCCAATGAAAATACATTTCTCCCCCTTGCTATCCAACTTCTTCCTTAGTTGATCTGCAATGTGTGCATAAGTCACACATCCAAAAACTTTCATGTGGGTGACACCTTGCTTTGTGCCACTCCATGCCTCTTCCGGAACTTTGCTCATGACTGATTTTGTTGGGCACCTATTCAAAATGTATGCTGCACAATGTACAGCTTCAGCCCAATAATCATTAGGCAAATTCTTTTCCTTTAACATACTCCTTACCATATCCATGATTGTTCTATTCTTCCTTTCGACAACTCCATTTTGCTGCGGAGTGTACCTAGTAGTAAATTTCTTATGAATTCCATTTTCTCTACAAAAACGTAGAAATTATTTGGAGATATACTCACCTCCTCTATCATTACTTAGGATTTTGATATGCAGCCCACTTTGGTTCTCTAGAAGTGCTTTGAAATTGCAGAATATTTCAAACGCTTCACTATTGTTTTTCAAAAAGTAAACCCAAGTTTTTCTATTAAAATCAACAATAAATGTTAGCATATAGTGGCTGCTTGCAAGTGATGAAGTTTGCATCTGTCCACATGAATATGAGTGGACAATCTCTAAGGGTGCCTTTTCCCTTATGATTTTCCCGGATGGAAAACTTTCTCTATGTTGTTTCCCCAAGATACAACCTTCACAAAGGCTATCCAGCTTCTCAATCAATGGCAAACCTCTTACCATTCATTTTCTGTTCAACAAGTTAAGACCTCCAAAGTTGAGATGTATAAATCTCAAGTGCCACAACCAATTTTCATCTTTTGGTTCGCTTTGGAGAGCCTCTTGTGTCACTGCTGCTATTTCTTCTCCATTTTTCAAATCTGCTCTCATCCTAAGAGGGAACATCCCATTCCTTGTCATCTTCACTTCAGCAATACATTGTTTGTTGGGTGGTTTATCCATGATGGTGCATACATCATCTTCAAAGAAAACATTGTGCCCCTTTTGAACAAGATTGAAGAACTTTTAGATGGAAAAAGCTATCTATTTGAAATAGATGACGTGTGGGAGCTATTTGATTTGGGGAAGCTTGGATTGGATTCCAAGCAAAGTAAAATTAAGATTTTGATTACTACATGTCATAACAAAGTGGCAGAAAGTTGTGATTACAAGCAAAAAATGGAAAAATTATCTTTCAGACATAGCATGACATTGTTTTGCATTCATGCCTTCCCAAACATTGGAGATAATACCCCTCCAAAAGAACTTAAAGAGGTGGTTGAACAAATTGTAAAAACATGTTGCGGTCTTCCATTGGCCCTGAGGACAGTAGGAAGTTATATGGCAAAACAAGCGAGGATGATTCTTAATGACTGGGAATCGACATTAAATAATCTTCCCGAAGATGCCATGAAAGACATTATGCCTTGTTTCAGGTTAATTTACTGAGCTTTGCCATCACATTTGAAGCCGTGATTTCTTTATTTTTCGGCCTTTCCTAAAAATACTGAAATATCAACAGAGTATTTAATGCATGCCTGGATTAGTAAAGGATATGTTGCAATGGCAGGGGATGCATACAGTGTGGGACGCTCTTACATAAATGAACTTATTGATAGATGTCTAAT
Organism: Pinus albicaulis; assembly: GCA_034641835.2. Taxonomy (NCBI): domain Eukaryota; kingdom Viridiplantae; phylum Streptophyta; class Pinopsida; order Pinales; family Pinaceae; genus Pinus; species Pinus albicaulis. Next base: position 51,913 of record JAXQQM020077316.1, read on the forward strand.
TGAAGGTTCAGAAATTAGTGGGGATAGGCAAGTAAAACTTTGCAAAATACATGATTTTTTTCATGATTTAGCTTATTCTGTCCATCAACCTACATGTGTCTTCAAGCTAGCAGAACAATTGGATAAATTCCTAGTGAATGAGTGCCTGCGTGCTCATAGAATTTCATTGATTAGAAATAACATATCCAAAGTCAAGGAGGCCATCCAATCTCCAAGGGTCCGTACTTTGTTGCTGTCCGACAATGTAAATCTTACATCAATTTCAGTAGGGTTTTTTAATAATTTGAGTTATCTCAATGTATTAGATTTAAGTAAGACATCGATCGAGTCATTGCCCCCATCTATTGGGAAATTAAGTCATTTACGATTCCTGAATTTGTCCAGTACATTAATGATTAAGAAGCTGCTAGATTGTTGAAATGTTACTTTCAAACGTTGTGCAGTATTGGGCCACCTTCTATAATTGTTTGAAGAAATACTGCCACCAGCCGCTTGCCAAATGCGGTGAACAGTCAATATTTGAAACCCTTATAGTCCTGTGTTTACAAAGCTGTTGTTTTGTATTTGGCGCCTTTCCTTTGAATTTGAGAAACAGAGCTTTTGCTTTGCTATTCCGCAGCCAGTCCTTTTATTCAGAACAAAGCAATTTAAAAACAGAGTCTGTATATTGAAACAGAGTATTTTTTTATATACAGCAAAGTTTTTGTTTGGTTTTTAAATGCAGGAAGAAATTTTACGTTTAAATTCATAGTGGTCCCCACATTCCTTTTTAATCGCAATCGCAAAAATATTTTTGAGTCAAGTGTCTTGTTGATGTGGGAGATTGCGATGCGATCACAATCGCAATCGCAAGTAACAACATGTATTACTGCCACATATGTTTGCACCATTGAAACATTGCAATGTGATTGGCGCAATCACAATCGAAAACATTTTAATCGCCCTCCGCTTAAGCCAAGGTCCACGGAGGAGTGGTCCCACAGACCACATGACAGTATTATATTGAATCGCAAGAGTTTTTGATATGGCCCGATTGTAATGTTGAGTTCCGGACCCAATGAGTGTTTATGAACCAAATTTAATATCTCATCGCGCGTCCATCGCAATCCCAAATCTCTCAATCGGAAGTTTTTATTTGGGCCATTTGCAATGTTAAGTCTCGGACTCGATAAGCTTTATAAGGCGGATTTGATTTCCATATCGCGTAACATTTTGGGCCCATACCCAAAAACTTCTGGCAGACGCGATGAACTTTTATAAGCTCATTTTAATATTTCATCGTGCGCACAAATGGGTCTATGACGTCAGCCCATTTGTGACGCGAAAATTCCCAATGCAATTTGGTTTACGCTTTTTCAGGTCCGGCGGGCTCCACAGTTGCAAAAGGTTCGTTTGATAAGTTGTGTTTTATCGCCCGATGGAGCACTTTGATAAGTTTTGTTTTTTGTAATAGTTTTACGTGTTTTATTATGTATTGTTATCGTGCAATCGAAAGGTTTCTTAACCTTTGAATGTTATGTTTTTAATATAAGTTATATGCACATGTTATGAGCGCAAATGTAATGTGGGCCCAAGAGGTCTTTTAGTTCATAGCTTTTTTATATAGTTTTTATGTTATGTTAAATGTTGAGGGATATAAAAAGGAAAAATCCCGAAAAGGCTTAGTGTATTTTTATTTCACAGCAGTGCGTTTTTATTTAACAGACAATGTATTGTTATTACACACAGAAGTGTATGAAAAGAGTAGAGACAGAGAGACAGTGAAGGTTTTTGTGCACTGTGTTTTGAAGCAGTCAGATTTTGTAATACCTCTGTGTGAGGAAGTGTTTTGTAACAGTTTTTTTTTGTTAATGAATAGAAGTTTTTCACAATGTTGAAACTTTGTCTCCTGTGAGAAAATTTATTTTTAATTTCTCTGTGTTTAGAGGAGAGCATCATTCTCTCCATATTGTTCTGGAATTCTCAGAAATTCCAACATGGTATCGGAGCTAGTCTAGGGTCTTTGAAGGTGTCAAAGGAGCTGAAGGAAGGATTTCTTTGTTGCATCAACTTCTCCAGTAGAGTGAAGACTCAGTTAAGAGGAATCCAAGGTATTCTCAATCATATTTTTTGTGTTACTGTTAGTAGACAGTTAGCTTATTTTAAATACACAGTCAAGTGTTTTGAATCATATTTAGAGTGCAAGAATGGCTGGAGCCAACACTAGCATGAGTATTGGTAATACTTATCTCCCACAATTTGATGGGAAAAACTATGACTACTAGGCTATAACTATGAGAGCCCTGTTTGCTTCCCAAGACTTATGAGAACTTGTTGTGGATGGATTTGAAGAGCCAACAGATGAAAATGAGTTTAATGCTTTAACTTAGGCAGAGAAAGACTTGTTGAAAAGCAATAAGAAGAAGGACTCCAAAGCCCTCTACTTTTTATATCAAGCAGTGCATGAGAGTGTGTTTCCAAGGATAGTAGCAACTAGGAGATCCAAAGAAGCATGGAAAACTCTCAAGACAACCTATCAAGGCATGGAGAAAGTGAAGACAACAAAACTACAATTGCTAAGGAGAGATTTTGAGACTCTCTGCATGAAGGAGTCAGATAACATTGACTCATTCTTCACACATGTGATTGGAATGGTCACACAGATAAGGTCTCATGGAGAGACTCTTGAAGAAAGGAGGATTGTGGACAAACTTTTGAGGAGTCTACCCTCAAGGTTTGATGTGATTGTCACCACCATAGAAGAGACTAAGGATCTCACAAAATTTTCAGTTGATGAACTTCATGCATCACTGATGACACATGAGCAGAGATTGGGTAGAAATGAAAACTCATCTCTAGAGCATGCCTTTAAGACCCAGATGTCCTTTGGAATAGGAAGAGGTCAAGGCAAAGGAAACAAGAGAGGAAGAGGCATAAGCCAAAATAGAGGTGGAAGAAATAGTCCAGCAAATGCTCAAGGAAGGGGCAGCAATCCAAATCAGCACCAAGGCCAAAGCAACAACCAGCAAGGTGGACATCAACATGCCCATGGAAAAAGATATGATAAATCCAATGTCCAATGTCATTATTGTAAAAAATATGGGCATCATGCAAATGAATGTAGGAAGAAGCAGCATGATATGGCTAATAAAACTAGTGCAAATTTCACTAGAGAAAATATCAGCCAAGATAAATTGTTTTTAGCTTGTAATATGGCTGAGGAAAAGAGTGAAGATTTATGGTTTCTAGACTCCGGTTGTAGTAACCATATGACAGGAAACATAGCCATGTTTTCTATGTTAGATGAGAGTGTGAAGTCACAGTCACACTAGGGACTGATAGTAAAGTTTCTGTTATGGGAAAATGAGATGTAAATGTTTTAACAAGGAAAGGTGTAAAGAAATCCATAGCAGATGTCTATTATGTTCGAGGAATGAAATGTAACCTCTTGAGTATTGGAAAACTTGTTCAAAAGGGTTGCAATGTTTTCTTTGAGGATGATGTTTGCACCATCATGGATAAACCACCCAAAAAACAATGTATTGCTGAAGTGAAGATGATAAGGAACAGGATGTTTCCTCTCATAATGAGAGAAGATTTGAAGAATGGAGAAGAGATAGCAGCAGTGACACAAAAGGCTTTCCAAAGCGAACCACAAGATGACAATTGATTTTGGCACTTGAGATTTGGACATCTCAACTTTTGAGGTCTTAAATTGTTGAACAGAAAAGGAATGGTAAGAGGTTTGCCATTGATTGAGAAAACAGACAGCCTTTGTGAAGTTTGTATCTTGGGGAAACAACACAGAGAAAGTTTTCCTTCTAGAAAAAGCATAAGGGCAAAGGCACCCTTAGAGATTGTCCACTCAGATTTGTGTGGACCGATGCAAACTCCATCACTTGCTAGCAACCACTATATGCTAACATTCATTAATGATTTTACTAGAAAAACTTGGGTTTACATTTTGATAAACAAAAGTGAAGTGTTTGAAAGATTTTTCAATTTCAAAGCACTTGTTGAGAACCAAAGTGGGCTGCATATCAAATTCCTAAGGACTTATAGAGAAGGTGAGTATATATCTAAATATTTTCTACGTTTTTGTAGAGAAAATGGGATTCATAAGCAGTTTACAACTAGATATACTCCGCAGCAAAATGGAGTTGCCGAAAGGAAGAATAGAACAATAATGGATATGGTAAGGAGTATGTTAAAGGAAAAGCATTTGCCTAATGATTATTGGGCTGAAGCTGTACATTGTGCAGCGTACATTTTGAATAGGCGCCCTACAAAAGTAGTTATGAACAAAGTGCCAGAAGAGGCATGGAGTGGCACAAAGCAAGGTGTCACACACATGAAAGTTTTTTGATGTGTGGCTTATGCACACATTCTAGATTTGCTAAGGAAGAAGTTGGACAGTAAGGGGGAGAAATGTATTTTCATTGGATACAATGAGGAATCCAAAGCTTATAAGTTGTACAACCCATCCACCAAGAATTTTATTGTGAGCAGAGATGTTCAGTTCATTAAGGAGGAAGCTTGGGATGGAAGCATAGAGAAAACGGTGAATGTTAAACATTGTTTATCTAATGATGAAAATGATGATGAGTTGGCTGAAATACATCCCCAACAGCAGCACCAACACAAGGGCAGCAAGAGACAGTCTTGAGGAGAAATGAAAATGCTTCTCCAAGCACACCACAAGGAGGAAATTCAAGTGCTTCTTCAAGCATTTGTACACCAAATGAAAGAGGTAAGAAGTTCAGAAATTTGAATGACATTTATGAGCAAGAGGCAGCAAATGAAGGTATAAATTCTTTGTTTTCTTTATATTGTCATGTTGATGACCCTATCCACTTTGAAGAAGCTATTAAAGATAGGAAATGGATAGAAGCTATGGATGAGGAGATTAATGCCATAGAAAGAAACAAGACATGGGATTTAGTTGATCTCCAAAAAGGTAAAGGAGTTATTGGAGTTAAATGGGTCTACAATACCAAGAGTAATGTTGAAGGCAAAATAGAAAGACACAAGACCAGACTTGTTGTCAAAGGGTATAAGCAGCAGCATGGGAGAGACTATGAGGAAACTTTCGCACCGATTGCTAGAATGGAAACCGTGAGAGCAGCGTTGTCCATAGCAGCACAAAACAAGTGGAAAGTTTACCAAATGGATGTGAAGTCAGCATTCCTAAATGGAGTGTTAATGGAAGAGGTTTACATTGAACAACCTCTAGGCTATGAAAAGAAAGGCCAAGTGCACAAAGTGTGCATATTGAAGAAAGCCCTTTATGGGCTAAAGCAAGCACCAAGAGCATGGTACAGTAGAATAGATTCCTATCTACTGGAAAATGGATTTGAAAAATGTGAGGGAGAACCCACCCTATGCATTAAATAAAAAGATGGTAAGATGTTGATTGTGGTTTTATGTGTTGATGATGTTATTTTTACAAGTAATGATGATTGCCTTGTTGAAAGTTTTAAAAAGGTCATGAAAGAAGAATTTGAAATGACAGATATGGGTTTGTTGAAGTACTTTTTAGGAATTGAAGTAGAGCAAAATGAAAATGGGATTTTTATCTCACAATAAAAATATGTTAATGAGGTTTTGAAAAGATTTAACATGTAGGATTGCAAGGCAGCAATAACACCCACAGTGATGGGATTAAAACTCAGCAAAGAGGACAGCAGCAAGGATTTTGATCCTAGTTTGTACAAGAGCATAGTTGGCAGCCTAATGTATTTGACTGCAACTAGGCCGAATATAATGCATGCTGTTAGTTTGATTTCTAGATTCATGGAGAGGCCAAAGGAAGCACATTGGCAGGCAGCAAAAAGGATTCTGAGGTATATGAAGGGAACTAAAAGGTACGGAATTTTATATACTACTTCAGAATGTTCAGATTTAATTGGATAGACTGACAGTGATTGGGCTGGAAGTGTAGATGATCGGAAAAGCACTTCCAGTTATGTTTTTCACATGGGTTCAGGAACCATTTCATGGGCTTCTAAAAAGCAGCCTATTGTAGCATTGTCTACAGCAGAGGTAGAATATGTGGCAGCTATAGCAGCAGCGTGTCAATCAATTTGGATGAGGAGGATGCTAAGAATTTTATGCCAAGAGCAGATAAAATGTACAGTGATTTATTGTGACAATAGCTTAGCTATTGCATTTTCCAAGAATTTTGTGTTTCACAAGAGAACGAAACACATTGACAAAAAGTTTCACTACATCAGGGAATTGGTAAACAATGGAGAAATTGTTTTAGAACACTACAGAACTCGGGAGCAGTTTGCAGACATTCTGACCAAGCCATTGGGGCAGAAGAGTTTTGAGTTTTTGAGAAAATGTCTGGGTATGACTGATAACCCAGCAGTTGAAATTAAAGGGGAGTCTTGAAATGTTACTTTCAACCACTGTGCAGAATAGGGCCACCTTCTATAATTGTTTGAAGAAACACTACCACCAGCCACTTGCCAAATGTGGTGAACAGTCAATATTTGAAACCCTTACAGTCCTGTGTTTAAATGGATTTCATTTTGCTATTCCGCAGCCAGTCCTTTTATTCAGAACAGAGCAATTTAAAAACAAATTCTGTATATGGAAACAGAATCTTTTTTTATATACAACAAAGTTTTTTTTTGGTTTTTAAATGCGGGAAGGAGTTTTACGTTTAAAGTCATAGTGGTCCCCACATTCCTTTTTAATCGCAATCGCAAAAATATTTTTGAGTCAAGTGTCTTGTTGATGTGGGAGATTGCGATGCGATAAAAATCGCAATCACAAGTAACAACATGTATTACCGCCGCATATGTTTGCACCATTGAAACATTGCGATGTGATTGGCGCAATCGCAATCGCAAACATTTTAGTCGCCGTCCGCTTAAGCCAAGGTCCACGGAGGAGTGGTCCCACAGACCACGCGGTAGTATTATATTGAATCGCAAGAGTTTTTGATATGGCCCGATTGTAATGTTGAGTTCTGGACCCGATGAGTGTTTATGAACCAAATTTAATATCTCATCGTGCGTCCATCGCAATCGCAAATCACTCAATCGGAAGTTTTTATTTGGGCTGTTTGCAATGTTAAGTCTCGGACCCAATAAGTTTTATAAGGCAGATTTGATTTCCATATCGCATAACAGTTTGGGCCCATACCCAAAAACTTATGGCGGACGTGATGAGATTTTATAAGCTCATTTTAATATTTCATCGCGCACAAATGGGTCTGTGACATCAGCCCATTTGTGACGCGAAAATTCCCAATGCAATTTGGTTTAAGTTTTTTCAGGTCTGGCGGGCTGCACAGTTGCAAAAGGTTCACTTGATAAGTTGTTTTTTATCGTGCGATGGAGCACTTTGATAAGTTTTGTTTTTTGTAATAGTTTTATGTGTTTCATTATGTATTGTTATCGCATGATCGAAAGGTATCTTAACCTTCGAATGTTATGTTTTTAATATAAGTTATATGCGCATGTTATGAGCACAAATGTAATGTGGGCCCGAGAGTTCTTTTAGTTCATATATTTTTTATATAGTTTTTATGTTATGTTAAGTGCTGAGGCATATAAAAAGGAAAAAGTCTGAGAAAGCTTAGTGTATTTGTATTGCACAGCAGTGCGTTTTTATTTGAATAGACAGTGTATTGTTATTACACACAACAGTGTATGAAAAGAGAAGAGACAGAGAGACAGTGAAGGTTTTTATGCACTGCATTTTGAAGCAGTCAGATTTTGTAATACCTCTGTGTGAGGAAGTGTTTTGCAGTAACAATTTTTTTTTGTTAATGAATAGAAGTTTTTCACAGCGTTGAAACTTTGTCTCTTACGACCAAATTTATTTTTAATTTCTCTATGTTTAGAGGAGAGCATCATTCTCTCCATATTATTCTAGAATTCTCAGAAATTCCAACACGGATTCCCTCAGCAATCTCACACGCTTGCTCTTTCTGGATGTTAGTAATTGCAAAAATCTGAAAATGCTACATTCGGGTATAGGTAAGCACAAGTCTATGCAACATTTGAATGTCGAGTGTTCGAAAAATTTGAAGTGGTTGCCTGTAGGAATATCGAAGCTCATGCCTCTGAGGACGTTGAAAGGCGTCGAATTCAAATCGGAAAATACGGGGAAAGCCAATGTCTTGCAATTGTGTGATCTCAAAAGACTGACCCTTCTGGGACAACTATCATTAAATGTCCATACTGAGGGATTGACTGCTGAAGATTCTTCAAACCCATTGAAGGGAGTTTTTGGGGCCATGACAAAGATGCAGAACCTATCAATAAATGTTGATACTGAGGGATCGACTGTCGACGATTCTTCAAATCCATTGAAGGGAGTTTTTAGGGGCTTGACAAAGATGTGGAACCTATCAATCCAAAATAGTATTTTGGGAATCCTCCTCAATCTTCCCGAGGACATGAAAGTTATGAAAGGCCTTGAAGTACTTAGGCTTTATAGATGTGTGGTTCCTGAGTGGATGTTTGACCTACAAAACCTCATGGAGCTCGAGTTACAAGGCTACCAAAAGTTTAAAAGAGACGATTATTATAAAGGGCTTGGAAACATTCCAAATCTGAGAAAGCTACATTTTTCAGTCTTTACGGATCTTTTCTCGAAGAAATTTGAAGAAGGAAAGGAAGTTCCAAGTCTCGAAGAGCTCATCCTAGAAATTTAAGATTTTAGCAAGTTTCCCTTGTTAAATAATGACGCAATGCCAAAGCTAAAGTATCTGCGATTGCAAGAGTGTTGGAACACCCCAGATAGTCCCTGTTTGCAAATTTTAAAATCCTGCACAGGATTGACCATTACGACTGCCTTCACTCAAAGAGAGGTGATGTAGATTTTATTATGTTTCATGTTTTATATTAACAGTGTAGCAGGAATGGTACAGGCAAAGTTTCTTATATGTTTATCATAACCGTTTTTATTGTTATGAACAGTCCAACAGGAATGTGCTTGTAGGCAATATCAGCGCAGAGGAAGTGACAGAGACTGGTTGTTGGAAGTGTGTGCGATTGCAAGACTGTCGGAACGTTCGAGATTGTCCTTGTTGGAGGAGTTTGAAATCCAGCAAAGCAATGGCAAATATGCCTACCACCTCTGAAAGAGAGGTGATGTAAACTATATTAAGTGATGCTTCATGCTCTATGATGTATATAAAAAGTGAAAAATAAAGGTGTAATTGTATGAAATTATGCTTCATGTTTTATATTGTACATGCAAAGTGGTTATACATTTATCACAATCGTTTTATTATTATGAGCAGTCAAATAGGAAACTGACTGAAGTTGTGATTGTTGAAATGTTATTTTCATCTCCTGTACATTTTGCCGCCTTCTAATTCTGTTTGGAAGGAGTCTGCCATTGGGCCGCTTTCTGAAAATGGTGAACAGTCAATTTTTGTTTGAATCAGCGTAGTCCTTTTATTTTGAAATACAAAACTTTTCTATTTTAATTGAACAGTCTCTATTTTCTGAAACAGAGCACTTTGTTAAAATAGAAATAGAGATATTTTGTTTTGAAACAATGTGGGCGTTTTTATTTTACAGTGGTCCCCACACAGCACAAGTGTCTTGTTGATGTGGCGAGTTCCACAAGCGGAACAATCACATATAATACACAACCCTTTATGTTATGTTCCGATGGTATGATCGCATCGGAAGTGTTTTTATATTGGCCTAATTGTAATATGAGAATGGCAGATCTGATCTATGTTATATGGTGCAGTTAATTATTGATCGCGGGTCTGCTTATAATCGGCATCGGAGAGATTATGTTATATGGCCCGATTGAACAGTAAAAAGAGACCAGATCCAATCCTTTTATTGTGGCAGAGTTAAATGGTGTCATCGCGTCTGTTCCTCCATCAGAATCAGAACTTTTGCATGGACCATTTGTTATGTTAATGAACTGGACCCGATGCACAATATAAAGTGGATTTAATAGTTGGTTTTCGCGTTACAATTGGCGCTTGCGTCAGCAAGCCCTTGGCAGACCCGAAACAAGTTTATGAGGCGGAATTAATATTTCATCTCGCACACAGAAAGTTATGTGACGTCATCGGGTTTGTAACGTGAAAATAATTCATGTGATTTGGTTCATAGTTCGTTGAAGTCCGGAGTTCATCGCGCAATGCAAAGGTGAATGTTTTGTTTTAACAAGTTTTATCGCGCAACAAAGGTATAATGTTTTACATATATGTTTTAACATATATTAAAACAAAAGCACAATTTTGTAATGTATCCTAGTGGGCCCTGACAATTTTATCATAGCTCTGTTGTTTAAGTTTTTATATAGTTTGTATTGTTATTATATGCACGGCATATAAATAGTTGAAAAGGCCCGAGAGCCTATGTTATGTTTTAATATTACACAGCATAGGAGTGCAAAAATTTGCATGCACAGTAATGTTATTTTGTGAGAGACAGAGTGTTGAAAAATACACAGACAGTGTGTGTTTTTGTTGAGACAGAGAAGTCTCTTTTGGCACTGCGTCTTGCAGCAGTCCAGAAATTATTCTAACAACTTTTTTTTTTAAAGGAATAGAAGTTTTTTTTATAGTGTTCAAACTCTGTCCCTGTGAGTGAAATTTTATATTTCTCTGTGTTAAAGAGGAGAGTATTACTCTCTCCATTGTTTGTTCTGGAATTTTCATAAATTCCAACATGGTATCAGAGCTAGTCCAGGCTCTTTGAAGGTGTCAAAGAAGCTGAAGGAAGGAGTTCTTTGTTGCAGTAGCTTCTCCAGTAGTGTGAAGACCCAGTCAAGAAGAATCCAAGGTATTTCTCAATACAATTTTTTGTGTTACTGTTTGCAAGACAGTCAGTTATTTTAAATACACAGTTAAGTATTTTGAAGCATAGTTAAGACTGCAAAAATGGTTGGAGCCAGCACTAGCATGGGTATTGGAAATACCCAGCTCTCACAATTTAATGGGAAAAACTATGACTACTGGGAAATAACCATGAAAGCCTTGTTTTCTTCCCAAGACTTATGGGAACTTGTTGAGGATGGCTTTGAAGAGCCAGCAGATGAAAATGAGTTTGATGATTTAACTCAAGAAGAAAGAGAACTGTTGAAGAGAAATAAGAAGAAGGATTCTAGAGCCCTCTTATTTTTGTATCAAGCAGTGCATGAGAGTGTGTTTCCAAGGATAGCAGCAGCCAGGAGATCCAAAGAAGCATGGGAAACTCTCAAGACAGCCTATCAAGGCATGGAGAAAGTGAAGACAACAAAACTATAATTGCTGAGGAGAGATTTTGAGACTCTCTGCATGAAGGATTCAGATAATATTGACTCATTCTTCACACATGTGATTGGAATGGTCACACAGATAAGGTCTCATGGAGAGACTCTTTAAGAAAAGAGGATTGTGGAGAAACTCTTGAGGAGCCTACCCTCAAGATTCGATGTGATTTTCACCACCATAGAAGAGACTGAGGATCTCACAAACTTTTCAGTGGATGAGCTACATGCATCACTGATGACACATGAGCAGAGATTGGGTAGAAATGAAAACTCATATCTAGAGCATGTCTTTAAGACCCAGATGTATTTCGGAAGAGGAAGAGGGCAAGGCAGAGGAAACAAGAGAGGAAGAGGCAGAAGCCAAAACAGAGGTGGAAGAAACAGTTCAGCAAATGCTCAAGGAAGGGGTAGCAATCCAAATCAGCATCAAGGCTAATGCAGCAGCCAGCAAAGTGGTCAACATCATGCTCAAGGAAAAAGGTATGATAAATCCAATGTCCAATGTCACTATTGTAAAAAATATGGAAATTATGCAAATGAATGTAGGAAGAAGCAGCATGATATGAGTAATAGAACTAGTGAAAATTTCACTAGAGAAAATATCAGCCAAGATAATTTGTTTTTAGCTTGTAATATGGCTGAAGAAAAGAGTGAAGATTTATGGTTTCTAGACTCCGGTTGTAGTAACCATATGACAGGAAACATAGCCATGTTTTCTATGTTATATGAGAGTGTGAAGTCACAAGTCACACTAGGGACTGATAGTAAAGTTTCTGTTATGGGAAAAGGAGATGTAAATGTTTTAACAAGAAAGGGAGAAAAGAAATCCATCTAGCAGATGTCTATTATGTTCCAGGAATGAAATGTAACCTCTTGAGTATTGGACAGCTTGTTCAAAAGGGGTACAATGTTTTCTTTGAGGATGATGTTTGCACCATCATGGATAAACCACCCAGCAAACAATGTATTGCTGAAGTGAAGATGACAAGGAACAGGATGTTCCCTCTTAGAATGAGAGCAGATTTGAAAAATGAAGAAGAAGTAGCAGCAGTGACACAAGAGGCTTTCCAAAGCGAACCAAAAGATGACAATTGGTTGTGGCACTTGAGATTTGGACATCTCAACTTTGGAGGTCTTAACTTGTTGAACAGAAAAGGAATGGTAAAAGGTTTGCCATTGATAGAGAAACCAGACAGCCTTTGCGAAAGTTTTATCTTGGGGAAAAAAAATAGAGAAAGTTTTCCTTCTGGGAAAAGCATAAGGGCAAAGGCACCCTTAGAGATTGTCCACTCAGATTTATGTGGACTGATGCAAACTCCATCACTTGCTAGCAGCCACTATATGCTAACATTTATTGATGATTTTACTAGAAAAACTTGGGTTTACTTTTTGAAAAACAAAAGTGAAGTGTTTGAAAGATTCTGCAATTTCAAAGCGCTTGTTGAGAACCAAAGTGGGCTGCATATCAAATTCCTAAGGACTGATAGAGGAGGTGAGTATATCTCTAAAGATTTTCTATGTTTTTGTAGAGAAAATGAGATTCATAAACAGTTTACAACTAGATATACTCCACAGCAAAATGGAGTTGCCAAAAGGAAGAATAGAACAATAATGGATATGGTAAGGAGTATGTTAAAGGCAAAGCATTTTCCTAATGATTATTGGGCTGAAGCTGTACATTGTGCAGCATACATTTTGAATAGATGCCCTACAAAAGCAGTTATGAACAAAGTGTCGGAAGAGGCATGGAGTGGCACAAAGCAAGGTGTCACACACATGAAAGTTTTTGGATGTGTGGCTTATGCACACATTCCAGATCAGCTAAGGAAGAAGTTGGACAGCAAGGGGGAGAAATGTATTTTCATTGGATACAGTGAGGAATCCAAAGCTTACAGGTTGTACAACCCATCCACCAAGAAGTTTATTGTGAGCAGAGATGTTCAGTTCATTGAGGAGGAAGCTTGGGATGGAAGCATAGAGAAAACAATGAATGTTAAACACTGTTTATCTCATGATGAAAATGATGATGAGTTGGCTGAAATACATCCCCAAATAGCAGCACCAACACAAGGGCAACAAGAGACACCCTTGAGGAGAAATGAAAGTTCTTATCCAAGCACACCACAAGGAGGAAATTCGAGTGCTTCTTCAAGCACTTGTACACCTAATGAAAGAGGTAAGGAGTTCAGAAATTTGAATGGAATTTATGAACAAGAGGTAGCAAATGAAGGTATGAATTCTTTGTTTTCTTTATATTGTCATGTTGATGACCCTATCCACTTTGAAGAAGCTATTAAAGATAGGAAATGGATAGAAGCTATGGATGAGGAGATTAATGCCATAGAAAGAAACAAGACATGGGATTTGGTTGAACTCCCAAAAGGTTAAGATGTCATTGGAGTTAAATGGGTCTAAAAGACCAAGAGTAATGCTGAAGGCAAAATAGAGAGACACAAGGCAAGATTTGTTGTCAAAGGGTATAATCAGAAGCATGGGATAGACTATGAGGAAACTTTCGCACCAGTTGCTAGACTGGAAACCGTGAGAGCAGTGATGTCCATAACAGCACAAAACAAGTTGAAATTTTACCAAATGGATGTGAAGTCAGCATTCCTAAACAGAGTGTTAATGAAAGAGGTTTACATTGAACAACCTCTAGGCTAAGAAAAGAAAGGCCAAGAGCACAAAGTGTGCAAGTTGAAGAAAGCTCTTTATGGGCTAAAGCAAGCGCCAAGAGTGTGGTACAGTAGGATAGATTCCTATCTACTGGAAAATGGATTTGAAAAGTGTGAGGGAGAACACACCCTCTACATCAAAGAAAAAGATGGTAAAATTTTGATTGTGGTTTTATATGTTGATGATGTTATTTTCACAGGTAATGATGATTACCTTATTGAAAATTTTAAAACAGTCATGAAAGAAGAATTTGAAATGACTCACATGGGTTTGTTGAGATACTTCTTAGGGATAGAAGTAGAACAAGATGAAAATGAGATTTTTATCTCACAAGAAAAATATGTTAATGAAGTGCTGGAAATATTTAACATGCAGGAAAGCAAAGCAGCAATCACTCCCACAGTGATGGGATTAAAACTCAGCAGAGAGGACAGCAGTAAGGATTTTGATCCTAGTTTGTACAAGAGCATAGTTGGCAACCTCATGTATTTGACTACAACTAGGCCCGATATAATGCATGATGTTAGTTTGATTTCCAAATTCATGGAGAAGCCAAAGGATGCACATTGGCAGGTAGCAAAAAGGATTCTGAGGTATGTTAGAGGTATTAAAAGGTATGTTATTTTATATACTGCTTCAGAATGTTCAGATTTAATAGGATACACTGACAGTGGTTGGGCTGGAAGTGTAGATGATCGGAAGAGAACTTCCGGTTATGTTTTTCACATGGGTTCAGGAGCCATTTCATGGGCTTCTAAAAAACAGCCCATTGTAGCGTTGTCTACAGTAGAGGCAGAATATGAGGCAGTAGTAGCTACTGTAGGAATGTGTCAAGCAATTTGGATGAGGAGGATGTTGAGAAGTTTGTGCCACGAGCAAGCAAAAGGAACTGTGATTTTTTGTGAAAATAGCTCAGTTATTGCATTATCTAAGAATTTTGTGTTTCACAAGAGAACGAAACACATTGACACAAAATTTCATTACATCAGGGAATTGGTAAACAATGGAGAAATTGTTTTGGAACACTACAGAACTCAGGAGCAGTTTGCAGACATTCTAACCAAGCCATTGGGGTAGAAGAGTTTTGAAGTTTTGAGAAAATTCCTAGGTATGACTGATAACCCAGCAGTTGAAATTAAGGGGGAGTGTTGAAATGTTATTTTCAACTCCTGTACATTCTGCCGCCTTCTAATTCTGTTTGGAAGGAGTCTGTCATTGGGCCGCTTTCTGAAAATGGTGAATAGTCAATTTTTGTTTGAATCGACGCAGTCCTTTTATTTTGAAAAACAAAGCTTTTCTATTTTAATTGAACAGTCTCTATTTTCTAAAATAGAGCACTTTGTTAAAATAGAAACAGAGATATTTTGTTTTGAAACAATGCAGGCGTTTTTATTTTAGAGTGGTCCCCACACAGCACAAGTGTCTTGTTGACGTGGAAATTTCCGCAAGAAGAATGATCACATATAATACACAACCCTTTATGTTATGTTCCTATGGTATGATCGCATCGGAAGTGTTTTTATATTGGCTCGATTGTATTACGAGAATGGCGGACCCGATCTATGTTATATGGTGCAGTTAATTGTTGATCGCGGGTCCGCTTATAATCGACATCAGTTTTATTGTGGCGGAGTTAAATGGTGTCATCGCGTCTGTTCTGCCATCGGAATCAGAACTTTCGCATGGACCATTTGTTATGTTAATGAACCGAACCCGATGCACAATATAAAGCGGATTTAATAGTTGTTTTTCGCGTTACAATTGGCGCTTGCGTCAACAAGCCCTGGACGGACCCGAAACAAGTTTATGAGGCGGAATTAATATTTCATCGTGCGCACAGAAAGTTATGTGATGTCATCGGGTTTGTAATGCGAAAAGCGTTCATGTGATTTGGTTCATAGTTCGTTGAAGTCCGGAGTTCATCGCGCGATGCAAAGGTGAATGTTTTGTTTTAATAAGTTTTATCGCGCGATAAAGGTATAATGTTTTACATATATGTTTTAACATATATTAAAACAAAAGCACAGTTTTGTAATGTAGCCTAGTGGGCCCCGACAATAAGGTATAATGTTTTACATATATGTTTTAACATATATTAAAACAAAAGCACAGTTTTGTAATGTAGCCTAGTGGGCCCCGACAATTTTATCATAGCTCTGTTGTTTAAGTTTTTATATAGTTTGTATTGTTATTATATGTGTAGCATATAAATAGTTGAAAAGGCCCGAGAGCCTATGTTATGTTTTAATATTACACAGCACAACAGTGCGAAAAATTGTATACACATCAGTGTTATTTTGTGAGAGACAAAGTGTTGAAAAATACACAGTCAGTGTTTGTTTTTGTTGAGACAGAGAAGTCTCTTTTGGCACTGCGTCTTGCAGCAGTCCAGAAATTATTGTAACAGTTTTTTTTTTAAAGAAATAGAAGTTTTTTTTTACATTGTTGAAACTTTGTCCCTGTAAGTGAAATTTTATATTTCTCTGTGTTAAAGAGGAGTATATTATTCTCTCCATTGTTTGTTTTGAAATTTTCATAAATTCCAACAGTGATCATGGAAGGTAGTTCGGAATCAAACAGGGAACTCACTGAGACGACATCCACAATGATGGCCGTTTAGATTCAACTATGGAAGTGATTGGCACTGACGACGTCTACGAGGAGGTCCGGATCAGAGAAGAAGGTTGAGAATCTTCCTTCACAATATCCTACAATGAGAGTGTCTATATTTCTGCACATATCATCAGTTTTAATAATGATATGATACTCATGCTGATAACATTATTCATACTGAAAGTGAAATTTTGATATTTGATGTCTCACGAAATGTTTGATATCTTCTATTTCTGCACATATCATCAGTTTTAATAATGATATGATACTCATGTTGATAACATTATTCATACTGAAAGTGAAATTTTGATATTTGATGTCTCGGGAAATGTTTGATATCTTCCATCCAGCCACGGAAGCGTTCTCCCAAATTGCTGTCAATCATGCTCGGTTGCCAAAGGCGTTTGAGGCGGTAACCTGAGGCTGCTACGGACCACGCAGTACAAGCGACGGTGAAGACTTGACCAGAAATGGCCACTAGTGCTAACGTAGATAAATAAAATTATTGAAACATGAAATGTTATTGGAATATGAGAGTGAAATTGTATTAGGTTATCTTCATGTGATGGAGATTAATTGTTTAAGATGGATTGTAATTCTAATAGGAAAGTGAAAAGATGCGTAAGTATATAGTTTTTTCTTTATTCACAAACTGGTTTACATGTAATGTTTTTATAGTAAGATTCTGTTATTTACCTTTGCGTCATTTTGTTAATATATATATATATATATATATATATATATATATATATATTGAGTGGAACAAAATAATGCGTATTACTTTTTTTTTAATTAACTTGAAAATAACTATATATGTTAAATACATATTATTTATTAAGTTTGAATTATAGGGAACAAAATAGTGCGTATTACTTTTTTTTTTTAATTAACTTGAAAATAACTATATATGTTAAATACATATTATTTATTAATTTTGAATTATAAGGAAAAATGAGATTAAATATTTATGGATTTAAAAATACATATTATTTATTAAATTTAAATTAGAAGGAAAAATGAGATTAAATATTTATTCAGTTTTAAGTACATTTTATTTTTGAAAATACAAATTTAGATTTTTATCGTACGTATTTAGATGAAATTCAAAAATCTGAATAGCCCATTATTGCAAAATAACTTTGTATTTCAATATTTTGAATTTATTTTCATGGTTTTATTAATATTTAGTATTCAGATCCCAATTGATATACAATGCTTTTATTTTTGTTTATGGATATATATCATATTGCATACATTGCTAAGTATCTTAGGATTAAAGTGAGCTCCTTACATTATAGAGATATACCTTGAAAACTATAATAAGGTTCTATATAAAGAGAACTGTGAGTTTCCATAAGAACTTGTTCTTTTGGAAATTTTATTTTGGGTTGAGACCTTAGATGAAAAGAAAGCGATTTACCTTTAATCTTTTTAACAAAATTAATAATTAATAATTAAAACCAACAATAATGTATACAAAATATTAATTATCTTATTTTCTCTTTTTTAGTAATTATCTTTTTTTCTCTTCTCTAGTAATTATCTTCTTCTCTCTTTTAAAGAAATATTAGTTTGTAAGCATCAATATTAAACAAAATGCTTGAAATAGCAGTGTAAATCATCACATCAACAATGGAGACCAATATGGAGCCATTACATTAAGTATAAGAACAACAAATCAATACGAAATAGTGAGGCACAATACATATGATATGAGAAAGCAAGTCTTTCATAAACAATCACTCCCAAATATGAGATGTTGCTACAATATAAAATGTCGAAGCGCTGCAACAACGCAGTCATAACATGCATAACTATAGCTGGAGATCATACAATGATACAAAAATACCGATATATGCCTCAAAAGATAATATACAAGAAGATCAAGGCACTATATCAACTTTCCAAGACAACCCAAGAGGGTTTCCGGAAAATACACAAATGTGAGTTGAAGCCCTAGGGCTGAAGGTTTGTTGCAACAAAAGAAATGAGAAGATATGGTTGAAGCTAATGTAGAATCCTACATCTCTTCTTCAATAGATCCTCTGGATGAAAGGATGTCCCCTCCACTGGAGAAATCACCTCCCATAACACATACTGCAACCACCCCTACAACTCCTCCCTAAAATAACACAGATCCAGACTGAAACTGCGTTATAGGGGGTAATATCACCTTGGTCTGATGCCAAATATGTCAATAAAGCTCAAGGGGCTTCTTTGTTGGCCTCCCAATGGAAGGAAACCTTCCTCCACTTAAAATGTAGCTCAGAAAACACCCAATATAATCCTCCACTATTGCACATTGCAACAAAGCACAACTCTAAGCAGAAACTGCGATGTTCAAAAAATTTGTAGCTTTGCCTTATGCCGGAATGTGGAAATGTAGTGCAAATACTTATCCTGAGTAGGCACTCGAAGTCCCCTGAGGATGAAGGTGGGATTTCCGCTTGGGAACACCCTTGTGCTAAACAACACTGCAATCTTAGCTAAATAGTTGAAGAGAGCCACAAGTCTTAACAGACCATAAACAAAATAATAATCCCCATCCCCTTCTATGGTTGCCATCCCCTTCCTTATATTCCTAGTGAGCTTCCTCACCTTAGGCCCCAATCATTAAAGCCATTATCTCCATGCATGGAATCTCCCTCCAAAACTGCGTTGTCCCTCAATGAATGCCACTCCTTCCATACCAGCATTGTTTGATTTGGTCAAAGTTTACCCAGTCTATATGCTCCATCCCCTTTTCACACATAAGGGTCTTCAATCCATCTTTTAGATGACCTCCATTCACATTAGGGGTATCTTTATTCCTACTAAGGAGATTTATGGGTCTCCATACCCTCTTATTCTTCTAACTAAGAAGAAAAATCAAAATTTAATATTCCAGTTAGCTATATGCTAATTTAGGAATATTACATTCCTCCCCTCCCAAATGTTGCTTGTCCTCAAGCAACTGCAAGGGTAGAACTAAAGAGCCTCCTCTCCTCCTCCAGTAACATCCTCATATGATAAGTTCCTCCAATGAACAATATTCTCTCTCATCAATATGTCCCCAAGTTGATCCTCCCAAATGTATAAGCTAGCCTTTTTGACAAATCCAAATGGCTCTCATCATGAAGAAGTGGGATATCCATGGAGGCAATTGTATGTGGTCTATAGGCCTTCTCGAGGCATGGGATCAGAAAATTATTGGAAACCTTCATTCCCATGAGAGGCTCCAAACCCCAAGCTATCATCCACACAAAGTGAGTCACCATCCAAAATGGCAACTCATGAAAGAGCTCCTCCTACAATGTAGGCGGGCTGCATATCTGAACATGACAGACCAAATGGCCTACCCCACGTTTTCTCTCTCTCCACTTATGGAAAGTGTAGAGCTGCTGCTGAATTTGTGCTGCAATAATGTTGCCCTCAAGAGACAAAAGGACAACTGGATCTTCAAAGACCCCTTCTCTAGTATCATGAATCTTGCTAGCCCAAGCCAACCCATACAAAGTGAGTAGCACATCATCACCATAAGGCATCCAAATTAGAAAGATATTGAGTGTTATGTGTAATGTTGGATGGTACCAATGGTTTCTCCAGTGGATAAAACGCAGTTTTGCTAACTGTTGTTTTAGAACATCATGTGACAAGTTGTCTCCCAACAAATTGCTTGTTGTGCATGTTTGCTCATCTACTAGGAAGTAGTAAATGGAATTATATATCAGCTAGGCATAATAAGAATAATACAACACTTGCCCAATGCCATCCAAGAAATGGCTCCCTCTATCACTGATATTGGTCTTAGAAAGACCATGAAGCCAAAATAGAAATTTTCCCTCTTGTGGAGCAATGCACTGCACATATATGGCAAGAGAATGAAAATAATTTTTTGGGTGAACAATAAACACAAAAATTTCATTCTTACCATGCCTCGTGAGTAGGTTGAAAATGAGGTCCATGGATGAGCCCTCCCATGAGAATCTCCTCATAGTGGTATGAAATGTGAAGTGATACATACTCCCATTGGAACACTCCATCAATAGATACATACTCCCAAGTGACAGCGTTGTTGGCGTTTGTGATAAGGACCCTTCCATCTCATAAATTCCCTCTCTGACATCCCCAATGCCAAAGTCACATACCATGATGCTGCTACATATGGGAGATTCCTTCCTATATGGAAGTAACTCCTGATCCTCCAATGCTGAAGAGTAGCCCCTCTGCACCCTGATTGTGCCATCCTCTTCTTCTAAAATATCATGCAAAGTATGGGAGAAAATTAGCCCATACTCTCCCAAGAGTAACCAAAGAAACAACAACCCTTATTGCCTTCTCATCTCCTCATCATACAAGCCATGTAGTAACATCATGATGATTGACTTGTAGAATGCCCCATACAACCAAATAATTTTCTGCCATAACATAGGGTGCCATGCAAATACCCAAACCCTAACATACCTCTAGAAATAGGATATGTCACATGATGGCCAAACTCCTTCAAGAGTAGCCAACACAGACAAGCCTCCTGCTTCCCTGTGTCATAGATTTTCAAGTGGATCATCAACCTCTTGCTCACCATCCACACCCATTCATCCCAATGTGGGTGTCTCCTACCATGCTCAAAATTGGTACCCATCCAATGGAGAATACCATCCTCCCAAATCAAATTTATATCTTTTTCCTTCATGGGATGTTGAAGTACAACCTCCTAGAGATCTTCAAATGAATACCACTCATCAATGACCAAGTTGAACCCATAAGGATCCAAGTATGCTAAAGGAAAAGTCTTCTTATTGAGCTGTGAAGTTGTCATCAAGAAGGATCCATCATAGTAATGGGAGATAAGATGTATCTCATCAACCATCTTCCTATCCCCTACTACACATGTAGAATGGTCATTAGAATGCTCCAATAATGGTTGGGCACCCAACTCATCGCTGTTGCTCCATGACAGCGCTATTGATCTCCATGATGGTACATCTGTTGTCTCATGATCATGCTCGATGTTGAACATATAGTTCTGCATTGGATTGTCTAGGAAAATACTCATCCTATCCTCCAAAAATCTACACTCCAACCCCAAGAGTTGTGTTCAGCTCCACAATGGCATACTAGGATGAATGTACATCTCCTCCTTGATCCTGTCAAGGGTCCCCTGCGCAGTGTTAGTCTGCTGCTCCAAATCAGCAGTGTGTTTTGATCCTAGGTCATGCAATGGTATGTCCCCACAACCTTCCATAAGATGTGTTGAAGCAATAGAAAGTGGAAACATTTTCATACCTTGGTTTTTCTTGGGAACATCCTGTACTGCTACAAGGGTTCCTCCCACAGGTGCGATGACTTCCCCAACTACTGGTGATGATGGCTGCTCCTATATGGCTACAACAGTGCTGGTATAAGCCTCCCCCTCCTCATGCATATCCTGAATAATGAATGGGACTCTAAGTGTCAAGATATCAAGACCACTTTGCAATGATGCAAGTGCTCCTGTAGCAAATGGTGGTGGAAGTTTCTCTCCCTCCCGAATAATAATATGGACATCTTCCCTTGGCTTTTCCGGTTTCTTATTATCAAACTTCTTGATCAACCTTTGAGTAAAATCTTCATAAGAAGTCACTCTTGCATGACTCAAATGGTTGAACCACCAAATGTTTGCTTCACCCTCAAGGTGCAGCGTTGAAATCTCAACAACTTCTCCTTCTACTACTGGATGTAGGAGGAAGAATGCATCCAACTCCATTCCCCAAGCCCTTGTTGTGCATGTGGATGACCCATCAAATGTAGACAATAGAAATCTATTGTACTTTTTCCTTCTATAGCTCCAATGTCTCCTCTCTTCTTTGATCTGAATAAACTGTGGGAGAGTTAGATTCTCCTTGAAAGCTCTTGATTGAGATTTTTATTTTGCAAGATACTCACTTAGAATCTCATGATATAAGTTTCCTCCAT
This sequence comes from Pinus albicaulis, assembly GCA_034641835.2. Classification (NCBI taxonomy): domain Eukaryota; kingdom Viridiplantae; phylum Streptophyta; class Pinopsida; order Pinales; family Pinaceae; genus Pinus; species Pinus albicaulis. Next base: position 74,362 of record JAXQQM020077316.1, read on the forward strand.
CTCCATGCCTTTTATCTTCTTCTTCAAAAGAAAAGGGCATAGTATATTTCTTTGGAGCTCTATGTAATACTGGTAATTTCTTCTACTGATAGGAAGTGCATGGACCTTCCTCATCTTGAAACCCTATTGTGGTTTCATTGCTTTTCTCCATTCTTCTTTGCTTGACCTCCTTGGTGAGGTCCCTCATATATATTGTTAGTCATCAATCATTTTTATTATCTGTAGATGACTAAGTATTGGTCCTAGATTTCTAAAAACAAAATTCCCTGAATATTGTGAGTTTTAGAGATCTTACTGCCTTCATTATCCTTATAGAAAATATTCACTATGCTATCATTTTGCCATACCATGGTCACCCTGTCAATCCTAAAAATACTCCTTATGGGCTTGTGCCACTCATCTCTATCCTATTTTCCCACCTATAAACTGATTAATCTGTTTTTCCCTTGCCTATAACTCCATTTTCCATCTAGGGTTTCCTATAGCCAACCTTTTCCCATGTTCCCCAGGTTCATTGAACATTAATGGTCTCAAAAATATCTATGTAGGCTCTTTAGATAAATCAAGTACAATGGATTTTGGATCTTCAATACATCACTTTTCCAATACTCTGTTTTTTCACTTAACGACCCTAAGCCAAGTTTCAGTCATATACCAGGTCAAAGAGTCCTCCCACTAGGTCAATTAGGGTTTCATGTGGTCCAAGTTCATCATTTCCAAAGTGGAATATCATTCAGTCACAGAGTCTGCACATAAGGTAATGGACAAGATTGACACTTTTGCAGAAGTATTAAGAGGTCAATCAGCAGAAGAAATTGATGAGGTAAGTGGTTTGTGCCTAAAGAATGACATCTTGCAACAAGGAAGATAGGAAAATTAGGTTTTTACACTTGGCAGTTCAGCAGAGTGCCAACACAGTGATCAAATGCAGAAATGGTATGAAGAAGGTGTTGAAGCTACTGCTATGACAAAAAAAACTCCTCAGGACTGTTTAATGAGCTTGTTATGCTTCAAGGATCAACAAAAAGGTGAAAATTCATTGTCTCAATCACCTACAAAGCAGCAAGTTGTCAAAGGAATGGCAAAGACAAAGTTGAGCTCCAAGGTGGAAACCAAAGGTGATTTTAAGGTTGTTGCTATGTAAATGAATATGTCGAGCTTTAGGAATAAAAGGAAATGCCATTTCAACGTCTTATGGCACCTGCAAATCAGAAGTGGCCAAAGGGTAAAAATATGATCAGAACTTCATTATGCAAGCAAGGAGGGTTTTGAAAGTATTACCTTGTGTTTTAGTCTCATAGATGCCTAAAGCAAACATATCAAAGCCTCAGAATCAAAAGGGACAGAAACTTCCTAACTACCAGCCAAGGTGAAAAAGATAAAAGTCTCATGCTTTGAATCACATAGGTTTTGAAAATATCACTGTGTAAACATCAGAGAATCAACTTCATCACTTCAGTCACCTACAGGGAAAAAGGCCTAAAAGAGCATCAGTGTAAACAGCACAAATGTTTGGAGACCTTAGAAAGTGGGTTGTCAAAGTTAAGATCAATTCCTAAGCCCATATAATTCATTGCACACTTCAAACAAATTAGTGTTCCCTTGCAAGGAATTTGAAATTTTGAAAGGAGAACAAACTGTGGGTTTTGAGCCAAAATTTGGCTAAGTGTCGAGGCGATGTGTGCCTGGAGGCAGGCGTTGCGCCCCTGGCCATTTTCCTAGTGCAATTTTCTAACGCACTGCGCGCCGGTTTGAATCACCCGAAAGGCCCAGCAAACAGCCTTTGGCACTGCGCGCCTGGCACAAGGCGCTCGCCTTTGTCCACCTCTGCTTGACCAATCCGACACCTCGTTCACGCTCTGTGCATTTGGCCAGGAGGGCTGCCTACACCTTATGATCACTTGAAACACTTCCCATGGCTTCATGCCTATCCTCAATTGTCTTCTAAGCATTTTTTAAGGGTAATTACACACTATCACCCCATCTCCAAGCAAGTTTGATGATTTTTGATTAAATGATAAGAAAACCCTAAGAGGCTACCCTAAGGCTAAACCTTGATATCAAAGATGAACTTCATTCCATATGTTTATAAATAACATAATTCAAGAAAAAGGTAAAACAGGGTGCTAAAAGGGGTTGTCATTAAGTGTGTTCATACTCATTTCCTCATTATGCCAAAATTGCCATGTCACTACCATCTTTTCATTTCATTCCCACTTATACTCCAAGGTTGGAAAAACAAAGTACAAACATGTCCATAGGGTTTCCATTGAGATATTAGCCTATCCCTCATTGAGTTATTAGCCTATCCCTCATTCTCATATACTCACCATCACCCATTCATCTCATTCACTTGGAAGGGCTGCCATTCCACCATCCCTTTACATCAGTTTCAATTGCAGTCCTGAGAGTTTTCAAAGGCATGAGAAATAAAATTTAAATGATAGAGGAGGCAATGATAAGCCAAGAAATGAGGATGCAGATGTTATTATGTCAAAAAAACATTGAAGCAAGAAGGCAATAAAGAAGAAAACAAAGAAGAAGAGGTTAGTGAGGCACATCAGTGATAAAGATAACAGAGAGGGAAATGCCAGTAGGGATGTTGAAAGTAGCTCAAAGGAGATTTGATGGCACTAATGACATCAAAACACATATCAATGATGATGTTGGACAAGTTTCAAAGAGCATTGAAGCAAGAAGGCAGTGAAGAAGTGGTAGTGAATGGGGATGATGCAAATTAGGAATCAAACAGTGTTGATAAGAACCCTGAAGTTAGTAAGGATACAAATGAAGAAAGCAAAAATTGTAAAGGGGAAATGATAATTATGATGATAAGGCAGAGGTCAGTGATAAGGTCAGAGAGCATTAAAACAAAGAGCAGTGAGGATGCTGGCAGGTCCAAGAGCCATAAAATCAATCAGTGAGGCAGATGTCAGTGAGGAAAGAAAAGTGAGGGAAATAAGGACTATGGAGGAAATAATGGAACCAATGAGGCTTAAACAGAAATAAAACTTAGAAAAATTTCTGATTCATTCCCTACCATCCTCCCAAACACAATCAGCTGAACAAAATCGAACTTTGGGCACATTTCTGCACTTATGAATTTTTGACTGATTTTAAGGGCCAAGGGCGCTGCACTTTTTCTAGAGGCATCCATTTGAGGAATGGTTTACATTTTTAGGTTTTAAGGGCATCATTCACATCAAATTTCAGGTCATTTTGAGCAGTTTTGGTCCCCCAAAAAGGTCAAAAACATGCAAAAATTCACCATTCTGTCCAATTTTCAGGGTTGGCACTGCACCCTTAGCAGTCTTAGAAGATTTGGTTTTTGGGCTGGAAAATTGGCACCAAATAAAAAACCAAGGGCAATGTTGGAAATTAGACTCGACAAGTTTTCCAACAAGCTATCATGAAGCTCATTTCAAAACCGGGAAGGCCTTCAAAACTTTGCTGCAAGGTGACCTGTTTTTCTAGTGTAGGCATTACACCCTTGGACCTCTGTGCTGTGCCCTTGCAAAAAAGTCAACAAAACACACTTGAAGATATTTTTGAGTTATTGAGGGGCCTCAAAGTCAATTTTTTTTGCCAAAGTTGGTTGAGGAGTTATTTTGCATTTATTGAATTAGGATTTTTGTGCCTTGGGCCTTGCATTGTCTCATAGGAAAAAAATGACATTTATGGGCATTAATGACTTCTAAAAGCCTCTTAGGGTTTCCACCTCCTCATTTGTTGGTTGAATAGAGCATTGAGGCCTCATAGATGTTTTTTGGTTGGTTATTGGTTGTTTCACTTGCTGAAATAAGCATATGCTCTGAGTTGTAAAGAGTTTTTTGGCTTTGGAACCTTGTAATCCTTTTGGACTGAATAACAATGGAGCCAAGCATTTTGCAGGATTCATGAACATGGAAAATTGTGATGTTTTTCTCATTTTTTCTTCATTTTATTATGTTTTACATATTGTTTCATCTTTCCCTTTCATTAGAACATAAATTTTAGGTTAAGGTATGTTTTCAAAGGCTCATTAAGTCTGTCTGCTTCTCTTACTTTCATGTTTTCCTCTGCTAGGTCAGTTTAGAGAATCCTTAGTTGCTCTTTAAACCGAATCAACTTGTTTATCTCAAGAATGATTCAATGGAGGCAATGCCAAAGAGGTTCATGGTTAGCCTTGCCCTTTGGAATCACTTTAAACATTGTTGTTAAGGTCTTTACTTCGAAGTATTGCTAGTTAGGGTTTAACTAAAGAGGTTTATGATTTTCCATGCCCTTATGTTCATCTTAAATAGTTTCTTTAAAGGTATTTATAGTACGATTAAGGAATCCTAGGAGTTCCCTGCTTCTTGATCATCACTATTGTTATCTTGCATGTTTTCTTTCTCTGAAGGTAGATAGCTAGAGAGGTTAGGAGTTCCCTGCTCTGTAGGGTTTACTGAATTGTTGTTTTGATGTTTTCTTGCTAGGGTTTGGTCAAAGAAGTATGGTATGCCCTGTCTTTGGTTTTTTATTCATGTATAGTATTCTTAGAGGCCTTTCTTGTTGTAGTATTTGAAAAAGGATTCTTAACTGCCCTTTGCACCTATTTTGTTCACAAATTATTGTTCACTTGACTCACCTAAGCCTTGAAGATCCATTTAGCTTTGTTGTACTTTCCCTATGAAGCATCCTTGACCTATTGTTGTACCTTTCTATACCTTTTTAAGACTCCATATCCCAATGGTCTAACTTCTCCTACCCTATCTGTTTTTCTTGAAAACCCACAACCAATCAAAACAAACAAACAAACCCTAATATTTATAACTAGCCTAAAATAAAAACCCTAAAAGCTATCAAGTTACATCTTTACACAAACATAGAAAGAGCCCTCTCTGAGTCTAGGAAGGCTAGGTCCTAGGACTCCAAAGACTGGTTTGATGTTACCCTTTTACATTTGGTCTTGCCAATCTGCCAAATTACGGGGACCTAACATAATGGCGATCACGGTGGGAATTCTGAGAAGTAACAAGCTTAGACATCCTTAAATAATTCAGAAAACCCTTGTCAAATAGTATCCACTGGCTCATCTCCACCATCACCTAACATAATGGCGATCACGGTGGGACCTCTGAGTCAATAACAATCTAAGTATTCCATAGCTCAGAAAATCCACAAACATCCTTAGATTGGTATTTAGTTGTTGATGGTGGACAACAAGTACATCCTTAAAATAGTAAAAAACATCCACCTGGTGACTCCACTAGTCCTTAGTAGCCCTGTTGACCCCATCAGTTCTCACAGACTCCCCTGGGTGTGAAATAATCAATCTCAATCTTGCTGATGGTGGACAGAAAAGCTGAAATCATCCACCTAGCGACTCCACTGGTAGAAGAATCAAGACTGGTTGAAAAGATCCAGTGACCCTTTTTGATTTACAAACATGGATCCAAGAATACAACAGAGATATGCTCCAATGAATAGAGATCACATCCCTGGGTTCCCACACAAAATGCCTTAGATAATTTGGTTTTCAAACCTGCCTATGTTTCAAGATGAAACATTTGATGACCCCTTGTTACATCTAATCAAATTTCATATACATATATACAGGTTAAAATTTGAATGGCATGAGGATTGCCTCATGAAAATGTTCATGGGGACATTAGAAGGAAAGGAAAGAAAATGGTATGAATGCCTAGACCCTGGTAGGTGTTTTATGAACATTATAAAGAAAATTTTTCATCTTTATCATTAGCTGAAAATTGTTGTGATCAATTTGAAGATCTCATACAACACCTTATAAACATTGATGAAGATTTAGGAAATTGGCACCCTGAAAGTCTATTAAAAGAAATTCATGAATTTCATACTCAAGATAACTATTATGACAGTCAAGAGGAGTTGGTTGAAGATGAAATCAATCAAGGAATGAAAGAGAACCCACAGGATCTCTCTGAAGGCACAAGTGATGATTCTTCATCTCTTCTAGGTGAGGCTCAACAAAACATTCAGCCTCAAAATCGGTCGTCACAAGAGCAAGTGAACTGTTGTATTTCTATCCAATGAAAAATAAAAATTCCTCCTCTTTTAACTGAAGAGGAAATAAATTAGATGCTAAACATGCAGCCAACGTCTAAACCTTCATGTGAACAATACATTTCTATTCATTTTCATGCTAATCCCAGCTATCACAGGTAAAAAAATAGATGTATATATCAATTCAAGGAGAAAAAATCTGATAATCCAATATGTATGATTGGTGACATTACTTATTTTTATGATTTTCCAAATTTTTATCAGTCTGATGATGATGTTCTCCAAACAAAAGCTAACCTTGCAAAGCAATCAACAGTTGGTTTGTGGGAGGAAGATCAGTTTCATCAACTTCAAAAAAGTAATCAGCCAATACATGTCATCTATAACACTAACGAGGAAAGTCTAGAAAATTTGGAAGTAAGTGAAGGATCTATGACTCTTTGTTCTACTTCATTTCAGTCTGTCATAAATAACTTTCATGTGATTGGAAATCAGCAGTCTTTCATTTTTGATGTTAAGGTTAGGGAAGATAATGAACTTCTTGAGAAAGTTGTTAATGAGAAGCCTCTTCCTGAAATGGTTGAGGAAATCATTTATGACATAGAATTCTCCTCAGCTCCAGATTTGCAGCCACCAAGTTCCATTGAATTTCAAATTGAAGATGAAGGCTTGGAAATTGATAATCATGGGAGAGTTGCTATGCTGCCTTCTCAAGAAGACTCATTTCCAAAAAGTACTCCTACTCATCAACATGATGACCTTCACACAGAATTCAACCCACTCTATCAAAACATATCAGGTTTTCTAGATGATAACATTGCAATATATGATGAGGCTGCCAATACAGATGATCATGAAGAAGAGGAAGAGACTCTTTCCCAAAAGAATCCCAAGCTCAACCAAGTGGAGGAAAAAACAGTCCTGGATAAAGCTTATTTCCCAAATCTTCTAAGCCAGGTATTATTTCAAGATCCCTTTTCTGCTTTCTTAGAGACATTTGAAGAGGGAGTAAAATATGTCATGAGTAGTTTGATGCAAGGTTTAAAGAAAATTTTAGGCACTGCTATTCAAACACAAATGAGGTGGGAGTCGCCTTTTGATTTTTTCAACACACTCAAAGAGCTGAACCAATATCACTCATGGAATCATCTACTTGACTAGTTGTATTGGAAAAGGGATTTCACCAAATGAATGTATATCCTATGTAGGTCAGATTAGGATAGATAGCTATGCAAATAAGCTCAGCATTATGAGCATCTTTCTAGTTTTTAGTTTTAGAATTGTTGGTGTCCCGTGATTTGGCAGATTGGTATACCAAATGACAAGGAAAAATGGAACCAATATTTGGAGCCCTAGGACCTAGCCTTCCTAGACTCAGAGAGGGATCTCTTTGTTTGTTTGCAAAGATATGAAACTTGTTTTCTTTGTAGGGTTGATTTTAGGCTAGTTATTAAGTGTGAGGTTTTGTTGTTTGTTTTTGTTGGGTATAATGATCAAGAAGCATAGGTAGAATGAGGAAATCTCCAAGTCATTGGGAATGGAGTTTGATGGAAGTCATGATAAGTTCATTGGATCGGGGAGTATCATAGGGAAAATCTAACTTGGCCAGTGGATCTTCAAGTTTTAAGGGTAATGAGATGGACATCAATTGTAAGAATGAAAAGTAGGGTAAAGGGAAATTAAGAATCCTTTATCATATGTACTTCTCAACAAAGGGACTTAAATATCACAAAACATGAAGAGGCAATCAATAGACAGGGCAAACCATAAATTCTACAATCCACACTTCAGCAAATAATAATTCAAGACAAACTTTTCCAATGAAATATAGAAGTCGAGAAACTCATTTAACTTCTAGTGATCTCACCTTCAAGGACAGAAAACACTTAAGACACACATATAATTGTCATCAGAGAAGAGGGAACTCCTAAAAATCCTTGATTATAGTTATGAAGATCTCTAAAACAATTAGTTAAGCAAGTACAAAGGGTATGATCGAAACAAAACCTCTTTGGCAGACTTTAAAGAATGGTACTTTAGAGAGAGACTTAAAAAAAAACAGTGTTTAATGGTAGCAAGTAAGCAGGGAAAACCATTAATCATGCTTGATACCAACTGTATTCAACTATTTATGAAATAAATAGGTTTAGGGGGTCTAGAGAGCAATTAAGAATTCTCTAAAATGTTATAGCAGAAGAAAACATTAAGGTAGTTAAGAATAAATATAACTAAGGTGTTTTCAGAAGACATTTCTTAGCCTAAAAATTTTATTCTACTGCAACAAAGAAATGTGGAAACATAATAAAACAGGAAATAACAATAACATATTAGAAGCACTTCACCAACAGCCAAGCTCAGGGATCCAGTGATCTAGCCTCCTTCATCAACTAACAAATCAGGGCATCCACAAGTTCCAAGACTTCAATTTCTTTTCAACTTCCAAGAGACTATGTATTACTTCAAAGAGTCATCAAATGCCAACAAGATAATGAGTTCAGATGCAGTATTTATGCTGCAAGTGAGGAGGTGAAGTTAATATAGGGTTTGAGTGTCATTTATTACAGAGTTAATGAGTTCCTAACTTTGAAGACCATGCAAGGCTCAAGGCAGGAATATCTGCAGATATTTCTCTGAATAATAACTTCTATCTTAACTCCTAAGGAAAAATAGGTGAGATGTTTGACTAAGGCCTTTTAATAACTGTTACAATAACTGTATGGAAGATATAAATATCTTTGACTTAGTTCAATAACTGCTTAGTGCTTTATTGAAGGAAACAAAGCACTAGGTGGTAAAAATATCTTTTGAGAGGAGTAACTTCCATAAGCTAAGTCATTCAAATTTGTTTTGGGTTAATCTGCCCTTTGTTTCATTTTTAATTTTTGTCATCTAGGCTTTAAAACTTTGTCTTTATCTTTTACTGTCTTCTCTTTATCATTTTTTCTTCAATCTATTTGATCTTTCTGTTCTCTTGCTTTGATCTTTGATTTGTTTCTTTTGGTCCTTTGCCTTTATCCCTTTTTGTCTTTCCACTGTCATCTTTCTTTCTTTTTACCTTCATCAATCTGCCTTTTCTTTAATCTTCTATTTTAATTATCTAACCCTTTGTTTTATCTTCTAATTAGGATTATCCCTTTAACTCTTCTACTTTCTTCCTTTGTTGTTTCTTGACTATTTTTGTCTTCGGTGTGTAGGGGAGGCCGCTCTTTGTAGCTGGAGGTTCATTCGATCCATCGATGATCATGTTTCATCGATGATCGATCTTGATGCAGGGCCTCTATCCCTTTTATTTTGAATAAAACAACTGGATCGTCACCCAGTATCTAAATCAAATTTTTGGACTGTGAGAGGGTATGGTGGCCCTTTCTGCCATTAAACCTGCACAAAACATGAATTGTTAGTTAAAACCATGTGGGAGAGGGTTTCAATGTGTTTTTCTGGGTTTGGAGCTGTCGAGAGGTGATTGCAGAGGGGGAAAGGGTGCAGGAGGCAGGACTTCGAAGGTGGAACCAGGCAGAAATTCGAATGGAGGCGGGGAATTTGAATTTTGGCACATAGGGGAAAAGTTGTTTTCAAAAACCTTAAGTGGTTTCTTGCGCAAGTAGAAGGCTGTAAGTCATTTTGGGAGATATTGATGTGATATGCCCCAGCGTGCGACGTGTGGCAAGCAAAAACCGCCTATTTCCCGTGGGTTATAAAACTTTAAACCCATTGCGACTTTTTATGCGATATACATCTTGGGCCGTCGAATCTCAGGGAATGAGATCGACGGTGTGAAATGATTTGGGAGAGCGGTGAGCAAGTGGTGAGAGCGGAGTGGAAGACAGGTGTCGGGCTATGGTTGGATGGTGGGGTGAGTGGAAAGAGGGGTCCAGGGTTTTGAAATATTTAACGAAATGCGTTAATATTTAATGTTTAAGGGGGGGGGGGACGTTGGGTGTTAATGAGAGGCGGGCCCGCCCTTTAATATTTTGAAGGTTTGGGGGAGTTTATAATAAGGTTGAGGGGGGTTAAATAATAAGGTTTGGGGACGTTTATAATAAGGTTTGGGGGCGTTTATAATATTTCGAAGGCCACTTTGGTCAGGTGCCCCCGCAGTGAACCTGCGTCGTAGATCTGGGTTAATCAGACGAATGTGATTAAATCGAGGCCATGCACATCGAGAATCCAAACAGACAGGAGGAAGAGATGTGGGGGAGAGCGATTGCGATGTGCGACGCGCCGAAGAAGCGAGGACCATTAGATTGGAAACGAGATCAACGGTGGAGATTAAAGCGGGAAAACGCATCGGCGGGGGAAAAAGAGGTTTGGGAAGTGGAAATGGGAATTGCCAAAGTGCGATGCGCCGATGGAGCGAGGAATGTTAGATCGAAGACGAGATCAATGGCAGAGATTTTCTCGGGGGATTGGCCTATTGGCGGAGAAAAGGAATGCGAGACGTGGAAACGGGAAGCGCCGAAGTGCAATGGCCGATGGGAAAGAGCGAAGTGCAATGGTTGATTGGGGCTTAAGACTTTTAGCCGATGGTCTCTGGCCTCGGTCTTATGGTGAAAAGGGGCTAGGGGCTTAAGAAAAAAGCGCTTAAGGCCCAAAGTTAAAAGGTCAGAAAATAGGCCTAAATGGGGGTTTTTGAAGGTTTTTAAAGGTTCTGATAGATATAAAGAAGGGCTTAAAACCAAATAAAAGGGACTCATGCGGTTTTAAAGGGAATTTTGGAGGAAATAAAGGGTATAAAGAAGAATTTATGAATGAAAGAGGGTGGAAGAGGGGGTCCAAAAATAATTTTCTTCATGATAATAGCAAGGTTTTTGATGAAGATATCAATGAGATGGATCCTTTGGACATATAGACACAGCAAGGCTTCAAGAAGTCACAGATTTGCTCCAAATTTGTTTCTTGAAGACTAACAGAACTGTTTTGGCCATCTTTGAATATGTCAAAATTATGGATGGCTAACAGGTATGATCTCTTCACTACTAAAAATTAGTGCTATATGTCCATGTATTCCACGGTTATAACATCTTATAATTATATTCCTCTTTTATGGCCTTCTTCTCTTACTCTTCTTGTTCTTGCATGGTTTTTTATTGTCCTTTTTCATGGTACTACTAGTTTCTCCAATAATATATGATTTTCTTGTAGATTCTTGAGCACTAGATTTGAAACTATCTAATTCTTTTCTTGCAGAAATTTCTTCAGCCTTCCATTTTTTATACTCATCCTCCAATTCCTTGTATTTCTTCCTCATTCCAATTTCAATTTTCATTCCTTCTTCTAGTTGAGTTTTCAAATATGAAATTTGTTCTTTGTAAGCACATTCCTTTTCATCAAAAATTTATAGTAGCATTCATTGATATTTATTTTCAACTATGAGCCTTTTATTTTCTGCTTGTAGGGTCATTACCTTGGATTGCTCATCATTTTTTATGTTGTTCTCTTCTTGTTGTTCCTATTGATTGGTGCTAGATCCATCATTGTTATCACTAGGGATTTCGTCTCTATATTGTGGGTGATTGGTACTTCCATCTTCTTCTTGTGAAGAGATCTGATTTGTCACCGCAGTAAGAGTAGAATCATTTGCATTATTCTCCATCTTTGAAATGTGTAATTTTCCTCCATAATGCAAAAGTTTGCAATCTGTCCAACATTTATTTTGCAATCTCACATTGTCTCACATAAATAATGTTAGACCTTGAAATCCCATGTAGAATAATCTCTTTAGCCATACCATTAAATTCATCCTTTATTCTATATTCCACTGATAGAAAAATATTTTCATCAAGATACTATAAGTATATATCTAATTTTACCTTCCAAGTTGCAAATTTACCTTCATGAAGTACTGGAACTCCTTGTTGATATATTTTGAGATAATTTCAAAGTTCTACCAAAAGTCCCAGATCCACTCTCGAGTGATCAAGATGCAACTGAGAGCCCCACTCTGATACCATTTGTTGGAAACTAGATCACTACTCAGGGGGGTGAATCATTAGTGATGGCACTTACAAAAAATTCACGAATTATTTAATCTTAAATCATGCATAACTGAAACACATAAGGAGAGAACAAACTCCATCAAACATAAACCAAAAACCATGAAAATGTTCAAAATAAGTGACACAATAATTTATGGTGGAAAGCACTCCTTCGGGAAAAAAACCGCCCTTGTTGTTGTTGCGCTGCTCAAAATATTTTATTATATTAAGAAAATTATTTACATAGAGATTCAATTGGCTACTATCAAATGTAGATCTCTTTCTCACACTGGTCTACGAACAACCATCTGTTGGAAGCCACCACAACCAACGTTCCTCACCTAGTTACTCTGGAACTATCATACGACTCTACAGACTCTTATCTGCTAGAAGCAAACATGACCAACTAGCCTTGACCAATTTCTTCGAAATTATCCAACCACCATTAGATGGAGAAAAATTCTATTTATATTGATTTCGCGAGATTCCTCCAACTTCACTCCTCTTTGTGGTACTCATTTCATACATTTTTAGACTGGAATCGAGAACTACTCAGCATGAACACCACATCAACAATCTACTCAAGGCATAAAATCAAAACTCTGAAAATAAAATGAATCAACAAAAACGATGCAGAAATTAATCTGATAAATGCATAAGAAAAGCCCTCTCTTTAATAATAAATCTTGTCACACACAACCAATATTATGGGGAATAAATAAGTTGTTATCAAACACCAATAGGATATGCAATCAATCTCTACTTCATCTCCTCTCTAAGTGCAAAAAATGTTGGTTGAAACATAACCTTGCTACGCTTGCAAATTGATTCATAAAATATGCATAATAATCCTCACACAGCTTTCACACAATCCTCCTCTCTTACACTCACTCAAATCAATAATTATCAAGAAATATTGAGCTCCATAAACTCTGTTCAAATGTTTTATTTGATCTAGATTCATCTCCTTGACTACATCATACCACAAAATCCACTTCATGAATGATATTGTTAATGCTAATCTCATTCTAGAAGCTCATTAACCTTTTCCAGACCTTTGCATGATGGGTCCTGAACAAGAGAAGACGGAAATACAAATAAACACCCGATGTGCGAAAGGAATGTGGGAAAAAAAACTTACTTTAGGCCTCAATCGCACCCACAGAATTGAAAGATTTTGGTTGTAGCCTCACTCGCAAACCCGCCAAATTTTAGTTGGAGCCTTCAACTGCACGCATGAGCATGTCTCCCTGCGATTGGTGTAGAGGATAAAGAAAACTCAAAAACTTGAGCTCAGAACTGCCTCCAACTTCTGACACTCCTTCATTAGCACCTGTGGACTCTACAAGACATCATAACATGCTCTGCAATTGATGACATAGGCCAAGAACCTCTGCAACAAGTCAGGGACATGAGACTTGCTGGTCTGCCTCTCTGTCCACTCTCATCAAGATCAACACGTCTAACACCTGTAGCAACAGAATCAAGCCATCCGAAAACATCCAACACTTGTAGAAGCATCTACAACACATTTAGCAACATCAGCCTATAACATACCATAATAACATGCTTTGCAGCCATCTCTACTCAGCCTCCAAAACCTACCATAGCTCATACTGTACTAGATCATGTCATAACTATATTGACATCAATGCCAACTAACAAGATGAACAAATTGATCACTGCAACAACCTAAACACTCATTAGGAGAGCTACCAACAACACTCATCATATTCATAAGGAGACTACCACCATCAGGTTGACCTAAGACCTAAGACATATGATTAATACTACCAAAGCCCTGTTAACATTAATGCCAACATTACAATAACAATAATTGAGATTTTTAAGAGATTTATCTTGTACTCCAAAAATAACAAAGACATAAACATTGAATGGAATAATTTAGATTATTTCCCACATTAAATAATAACCAAAAGAACTCCCAATAATACATATTTAACTAGAAATAATAAACATATTAATCTCCACACACAAAAGAAAAAGTTTATTAACATACGTATTCCAAAAAGTTAAGCTCTCTTTATTTCTTCCACATTTTCTTTTATATTTACTTTACGGTATGTAACTGTTAGTGTGAATCCTTTGTCGAAGTGTACGAAAAAGGACCACTTTAGCTACGCATAACTAATAGCCCTAACAACAAAAGTGGCTGCCAATATCTTCAGATCTACGGTTAGTTGAACAAGAAAAGAGCTGCAAAAAACCAGATCTATGCATGGAAAGACATTAAGCAGTAAAAACAAGGGTTTGCTCCATATACCAATAGACAAGACAAGAACAATTTTTGGAAGAATTTTTGTATTAATTGGGCACCTGGGAGGAAAACAAGAAGGCGTATCCAATTCTCCTCAGTGGGATGGGTTCTTGGAAGTCCTCAGCACTTCAGATCTAAGATTTATCTCTCTTGTTGATGTAGAAAACCCAATGCAAAGAAAGGAGCTCAATGGGAGCTCACACAGCAAAATGATGGAAAAGTGTGACCAAGTGTATAGATCCAGAGTGATCTAATAGGCAACAAAAGGTGAAGAATGATGGGAAAAACCCTCCTATTTATAACAAAATATTGGGTCATTCTAGATCTTGGTGCATGATTAAAATAATGTTAACGAAATCTAGATCCACCTTTTATGGAATATTTTATTATATTTGTTGGAGGGAAAAGGTATTTGACTTGGGTCAAATCCCTTGATTAGTCAAAAATAAATAAATAAATGATTTATTTATCTTTTTAAGGAAGTGGTTGGAAGATAAATAAATAAATAATGATTTATTTAATTATTTAAGGAAATGGTTGAAAGATAATCAAATAAATAATGATTTATTTAATTATTTGTGGGTGATTTGGTCATATTTAACAAGGAATATTATCTAAATGAGATTTAAATAATTATTCCTAGAAAATAATAAGATAAATAAAGGTTTATCTAATTAATTTCTTTATTTTTGGGTTAAACATGACTGGGAATAATAATTAAATTATGGTTTAATTAATTATTCCATGAGGAAAATCAAACAAATATAGGTTTGTTTAATATTTCCTTTTGGGTTTTCCTGTTTAGACCATAAATAACCTAATAAATGTGGTTTATTAAGTTATTTAACATAGTGAAGGCAATTTTACTTAGGGTAAAATTGGTCTTACATGGTGTACTTGGGTCCATCTAATGATAATAGGTTAGATGACCAAAAAATGGTGTAACAGATTGCCCCCCGGCGTGCGAGTGTCAGGAGCAAATCGTATGACCGAAGTACGTTGTAAGAACTCAATCACTAGACAACAAAAGGGAAGTCAGAGAGAGAAAGGTGAGGTAGATAGTGTGCTGAAGGACTAGACCCTGAGGAGACGAGACTCGCAGGTGCAACAAGTCTCTTTTATGAGAGGGTACCTGTGCTGAAGGCGGCGGGGGAGGCATACCTATGCCCGCCGTGACAAAGTACAAAAGAATAGTGTGTCTAGTAAACAAGGGACCGAACCATAGAGTACAGCTGGCATAATCAAGAGCCAGATAAAAATACAGTGAAGAGTCTCACATACATGCTGTGCCTGGGATAACAGCCAGGACTAGTACAATAATATCTGAGTACATGAGATAAATACAACCCAAATGCCCCCTGTAAATGGGGAAGGGCTCACAAAATCTGACTGATACATGCAAATCAAAGAGGTGTTGCAAGTGGCTAAGGCCAACATCATCAAATATCTGGAGCTGCATCGAAGGCTGCAAGGAGGAGGTCATCCGGGCATGTGGGGGGCTACCTGCAGGGCCACCCCCTCATGAGGGTTGAGACATCTCACACACACCCGGGAATCATCAAGATCTGCTGTTGTATCACTGAACCATCAAGTATACGGATCTCGGTCATGCTGAAAGGAGCTGGAATGGAGAAACAATCAAGTCAAAGGGAAATGAGAGATCCCTTTGCCTGATCCGAGGTACCGAATAAGAGTGGAAGCTGGAACCAAGGTACACCGCCCTCTAGACCTGGCTTCTGGAATGAATGAGCTGATGTCAACAGAAGGAGGTCCGCCATAGGTGAGGCAATGAGATATCCTCAACTAAGGCACGAGATAAAATAGTAGAGCGACGGACAGACTGACACTAATGATGATAGTGAAATGGAAAGGACTGAGTAGCGAATGGACGACTTCCCTTGTTAGAGCATAAAGGGCATGAATGACATGGCAGCGACTGACACAATATCATAAGGGATAGGGGATAGTGGGACTGAAGGCCATAATGTGCGACACAAGAGAGAGACCAAGCAATGAAGGATGGAGGACTATGGCGGGGTACAAAGGGACTCGGGATAGACTCCATGAATGCGATGATGACTCAACTTGGATGCTCTAAACAAGGGCGACTTGATGGTGCTGCCACACAGTAAAGGCCCAATGGGGGACCATGAAAACATGAGTACAAGATGGTAACTCATGATGAAAATCGACACGAACAAAGACAAGTAAGGAGGCAAAATGGTGCCTCAAGTACAAGTGTTGTAAGTGAGGAAGTTCGATTTTAAGGAGAGATGAAGTGATCCTGCGTGGACAAAAATAGGTCCTGGCGAAGGATGAAAGTACAAAAAAGATGCTGGCTATCTAACAGAAAATAAAACATGCATCTCAGAAGGGAAATGCTAAGGGTAATATTTCTTAAGATAGAGTGCATTGCGAGGATTAGGAAGAGGATTGCCTTCGAAGTCCTCTAAAAAGTATGCCCCCTTACCAAGATCCTTACTAATGACGTAAGGGCCTAGCCAGAATGAGGCGAACTTCCCATGACCAAGGACATCATGGGCCTGATCATATACTAGAACAAGGTCGCCGTCGTGAAAAGGACGAGGCTAGACTTTTGGGTCATATTGAGCTTTGGTGTGGTTCTTGGTCGCTTCCATGGTATGCAATGCAACACGGCAGTCTTCAGAGGCACGCTCAAGCATGAAAATTCGTTGTTCTAGAGGTTGGGATTCAGGGAGAAGTTCAACAGCCAGATGAAGGGAAGGGAGTTCACGCTCGATCGGTAAGACAGCCTCCTCTCCAAAAATGAGGTGAGGAGGGTTATGGTTGAGGGGTATAGGTGCCCCCGAGCATGATATGGTCATGCCAAAATGTATTTAGAAAAAGGGGAATCTAAACACATTTTAATGATGGGGTGTGACATTTTTTTTTGTTATGGTTATGCTGTTGGAGAAAGGAAACAGAGGATTACCAATCTCTTTTGGTACTGCATCTAGGGATCAAATGGACTTTAAGTTTCCGAGTTGGCATACCTGGTGTCACTATCCCAAAAAGAGGATTTGGAGATAATGAACTGATGCTCTCGTAGAAAAGCTATAGGTTGGTCAACAATAATGTCTAAGAGACTGGGTTGCTGATGTAAGATGAGGGAACGATAAGGGGTATCATCCCTAGAGTGATATGAAGTGATATGGGACTCTAGAGGTTCTTCTAAATGTGGAAGAATACTGGGACTAAAGTCAACACGACCAGATACACTAGGAGAGTTGTGGAGAATTGCTTCTCTTGGTCTCTCAAATGTGGGTGCCCCCTTACCCAAACATTGGGTTTCGATATAATGGCCACAAGGTGGATGTGGTGTGAACGCATGGGTTCGATGTAAGGGGGAATAGATAAAGTCAGGGGTGGGGATTTCTTCCATAATGTCGTCATTGTGATAGAAGATGGGGTGACTTGTGAAAGAAAGACCACCTGACGTGGTGAAGCGACCTGAATCATCATCATGAGAAGAGAGGTTCACATGCGCATCGTCACAAGGGGTGACCAAAGAGTAAGTAGACAAAGGATCTACCGATGTTGAGCCCAAGATGATCGCTGAAGGAAGGTCAAGCAAAACAACAGGGGAGGATTCAAATGGAATGTTCCCCGAGGGTCTCATGGATGATGATAGGTAGAAAATGCTGGACGAAGGCTCCGTCATCTCGACATCAGGAGGGGGAATGTCAATGGGAGCAGTCATATCTGGTAGTTCTGCTGAAGCAGAATGCGCAAATAGGGGAGAGGTGGACTCATTGCGCTTGGCCTCGAATTGGTGGACCGCGGCGATAGAGGTGCGGAAGTCCTCGAGGCGGGGACAAAGATGGGTGTAATGGCCATGGAGATCACACAAAGCACAGGGGTGGTTGGTGTGAATAGTATTGGGGTTATTAGCCACGGTCACGGAAGGAAGAAAGGCTTCTGGGACCGCGGACTCAGGGAACGTGACATTACCCATGGGCTTGAGATGAAGCAATTTCGGACAGGTATGGGAGGCGTGACCGACAACATCACATAAAGCACACTGGATGGTATGTTTTGGAGGCTGAGGAGGTGCAGGGTTTGTCGGGGTAGCCTTGTCCTTTGATGCCCCCTTGCGAGCTTTGCCCTTCTTACCCAAAGCGGTCGCAACAGGAGGTGGTTCCTGTTGAGGTGACTGAGGCACTGACGCAGCGGGAGAAGTCATGGGGACTGGTTGAACCGGGGTAAAAGCGATATAAGGTTTGGGCTGACCAAGCAAGGTGGGGGCTGGAGGATCAAGGTACCAAACGGGAATCCCAAGGGTCAAGTGAGGAAGAGAGAGGGTGGCCATGACTGGTACCGTGTACACTCCTGGTGGGGGAGCTAGGAACGGTATCTGACCAGAGGGGTAATGGCCAGGTGGGACGGCTCCTAAATGGCTAAGGCCTGGAGGAACCGTGCCAGGGAGATAAAGGGGCTCATGACTACCAACCGCAGGTGAAGGGCTAGTAGCAGGTTGCGGAGGGCAAGGTTGCTGACTAGACGAAGCAGGTTGCCTGAGAGTAGCCCGAGATGATTGCATCATGCAAACATTCGATGAGCTGGGGTCAGAGTTAGGAGGAGGAGGAAGACCAGGGAAGGTTCTGAGCAAAGAGGAGTCTTTGTAGACGCCAGGAGAGACACTGGTCAAGGAATCGACAGTTTGCTTGTTGGTTACAGAAGAGATGGTCGTCTCAGGTGAGGTCTGAGATTTTGGTTCATGATATGTCAACTGGTCAATGGTGAATATCTTTCCATTATGAGGGAAAGACATCTTGCGGAAAACCACGGATGGGACAGCAGACATAGCATAGGTGTAGCTTCGCCCCAATAGAATGTTGTAGTCTAGCGGGGCATCAATGACTTCGACGTCAACGCAAACAGTCTTACCGGCAAGGGTGATAGGACAATTATGGAAGAGGCCAATGGGCTGGGAGGCGTGGTCGTCCCACGCTCGAAGGGTGATCGTGGAAGGGGCCAGCTCAGGGGATCTGAGTTTCTTCCAAACCGAAGTGGACATCACGCAGGTGGATGCCCCCTCATCAATTATACACCGGGAAACGTTGGTGTTCCGGATTTTGACTGGGATCTGGAAGGCGACGGAAGGAGGAAGAGGAGGATGGTCCGATTGAGTGGCGTCGAAAACAATCATTTGGTCATCAGCAGGATCTACAGTGCCCAAGGAAGATAGTAGAGCCTTCTTTTGGGAAGGGCACGACTGGAGGAGTTCCAGTGTGGAAATGGCAGCAAGAGATTGCGCCAAATCATCTACTATGCTATACGAATGAGCAGCTCGATCGGAAGCAGTGTTTCGACGTAATGGTCCCTTAGGAATCTTGGTATGAACCTCCACTTTGGGTTGAGGGATATGTAAGGGGCCACTGGATGTTGAAAGAGCCTCTGTAGAACCTGAAGAAGGAGGCTCGAGGGTAGACTGAGTAGGAGGCTTGGGGTACTGGCGAGACCGAGTTTGAAGGTTAAGGTCGACGGTTAGAGGTGGATCAGAGTTCATCATGAGGATCTAGTAATTGGAGGAACCAGAAGGGGAGGGTGGAGTGGCCACCTGTCCGTTAGGTGGTTGGGTAGCCATGAATCCCTGCTGTGCATCCACTTGCTCTTGAGGGGGCGGTGACTGCTGTTGCAGGGGTTGAGAAGGCAAGGGAGGCGAAAGCGCATATGCTGGAGGAGCCAGTGCACCAGGCTGTGGATAAGGGTAATGGTTAGGTTGGGCAACATTGAGGTAAGCAGGAGGTTGGGCAAATGTATGAGGCATGTCGTATCCTGGATGCGTGCTACTAGTAGGGGGAGAAGTGCAGGAAGTGGTGCCCCCTCCCCCAGGAAAACCATAGCTCATGAGAGGTTGAGCTGATGGATGACAGATAGATCCAACGATACTGTCGGCGGCATGAGGTGCCCCCGGTGTATGGGCATCACCGGGTCTGGGGAGATTAGGTAGGACAGTAGGATCATAACCTGTCTGAGTGTAGATCAGGTCATATTTTAACGCCATTTGGAGGGCATCTTCTTCAGTTTGAGGAAAATGTGACGCGACATATTTCCCGATAGGGGACAAGAGAGATCTAAGGAACTAGTCCATGTAGACACGGTCTTCGAAGGTAGGAGACTGACATAGGCTCCGTCTTCTTCGCCATTCCTAGACATGGGTAGAAAGGCGGGTCGAAGAGGTTTGCTTGAAGGAAGTCAAGAGTTCGATACCAGTGTCATAACGAAGGGGAAGCTGGAAGTAGGATAAAAAATCTCGGGCAAGAGTTGCAAAGGTGGTATGGGAGGAAGTGGGCTGATCAACATACCACTTAGAAGGTTCACCTGTAAGCGTGCGTTGGAACAATCTAAGATGAACAGAGTCAACGGTAATGGAGGCATATGGACACCACATGTGGAAAGATCAAACATTATTTGAAGGATCTTCTCCAGCACGACCTTCAAACTTTGGGATGTCGGAAGGGAGCTTTGTCGGCATAGCAGGCCAACTTGCATCATGGTGTATAGGGTCGTTTATCAATCGGTCGAAATCAGGGAGGCTGAGGCCTGCCAAGAAGGGGAGCAAGGGTGCAGCCGAGGTAGTTCCTGTGGCAGTTCTGCTAGTAGTAGGTCCGGCATTAGGGCCGGGAGCACCGCTAGCGTTAGGCCCTGGACCAGACATAGTGAAGGTGACAGGAGGAGAACCAGAAGGAAAAGGAAAACCCAAAGAATCAGAAGAGGAGTCGGAGTGCGGACTCGGAGGAGGATTGGCTCGACGACGGCAGGACAGAGCAGGTCGATCGACCAGAAACTGAGGGTGAAGGCCAAGAAGTCTCCGGGAAGTGCGCCTTGGGGGCGCAATGATGACAGGAAGAAGGAAACGGACAAGGGTAGAAAGGGACCGAATCAATTGAGGTCAAGGGTAGAAAAAGTGCAGTGACAATTGATTTTAGAGTCTTTGCCAGGCGGTGTTAACCAGGCGCTTCTTCACTTAGGGGCAATGTGTGGTGTGAGTTAATTTTAATTTTTAAACCCTTTTCATTTTGAGAGCAAGAAAAAGTGTGTTGCGTAACTGAAAATAAATCTGCATAGAACAATATATAATGCTGAAATAACAGAACATTTAACAGCTAACCATGCATCAATCTAACCCAAAAAGGCGGGTCTCTCAAAACTACTCTAAAAGAGGGCAAAAATATAGTCAAAACACACGTAAACGGAGGCCAATAGATCTAGGGTCAAAAGGGACAGGGATCTAAAGGATAAAGCTGCTAAAAAGAGGTGTAGATCACAGCCAAGAGGCAGAGGCAAGGTGGCTGGAAAAAGGAAGGAAATCAACAAAAAGCGGAGGGGGAAAGGAGGAGGCCCTAAAAGTAGATCCAAACAAATCTTCAGGAGGTGATTTGAGAGGTAGAAGAGCTGATTACAAGGGATCTGAAAAGGAGGTTACAGATCTGGAAAACAGAAGGCTGAAGCTCTAAAAAACAGACGGCTGAAACAGCTAAAACTCTTCCACAAAAAGTGGAGGGTACTAAAGCCCTAGGGGGCTAAGTTCCCACTTAGATGAGTAAAAACAGATCAGAACTTGGTCAAAGCGGGCTGAGACAGAGGCTGGAAGACCCTGACAGAAGTTGCAGCAAAACCCAGAAAAACTGCAGAAAAATCACTGAAAAATTGGCAGGTCGCAGGTTCTGACCTGATTTCAGTGCAGGTCGCAGAAAATAGGCTGAAAAGTGCGACCTGGAGGTCTAGGTCGCAGGTTATGGGCCAAAAAGTGCGACCCCCCGTTCCGATTGTCTCGGCGGCAGATTTTCAAAAAAGTTGCCGTCTCAGTTGCGGCTGGTGTTGCTTACCTGCGCAATAGGGTCAGAAATAGACGGAAGTTAAAAATTTGAATGTTTTAGGGTTTTATGTGAGAAAAACAACGTAAAAATAGGAAAAATAAACAGCTGAAGAGAAACCCTAGGGTTTGAAGTAGCTGGATATGCAGGAATAGGAAAAACGACAGCGGTCGTAATTTAAAACCCGTGTGGAGTCGCCATTTGTTAGTGTGAATCCTTTGTCGAAGTGTATGAAAAAGGACCACTTTAGCTATGCATAACTAATAGCCCTAACAACAAAAGTGGTTGCCAATATCTTCAGATCTGCGGTTAGTTGAACAAGAAAAGAGCTGCAAAAACCAGATCTATGCATGGAAAGACATTAAGCAGTAAAAACAAGGGTTTGATCCATATACCAATAGACAAGACAAGAACAATTTTTGAAAGAATTTTTGTATTAATTGGGCACCTGGGAGGAAAACAAGAAGGCGTATCCAATTCTCCTCAGTGGGATGGGTTCTTGGAAGTCTTCAGCACTTCAGATCTAAGATTTCTCTCTCTTGTTGGTGTAGAAAACCCAATGCAAAGAATAGAGCTCAATGGGAGCTCACACAGCAAATGATGGAAAAATGGGACCAAGTGTATAGATCCAGAGTGATCTAATAGGCAACAAAGGTGAAGAATGGTAGGAAAAACCCTCCTATTTATAACAAAATATTGGGTCATTCTAGATCTTGGTGCATGATTAAAATAATGTTAACCAAATCTAGATCCACCTTTTATGGAATATTTTATTATATTTGTTGGAGGGAAAAGGTATTTGACTTGGGTCAAATCCCTTGATTAGTCGAAAATAAATAAATAAATGATTTATTTATCTTTTTAAGGAAGTGGTTGGAAGATAATCAAATAAATAATGATTTATTTAATTATTTAAGGAAGTGGTTGAAAGATAATCAAATAAATAATGATTTATTTAATTATTTGTGGGTGATTTGGTCATATTTAACGAGGAATATTATCTAAATAAGATTTAAATAATTATTCCTAGAAAATAATAAGATAAATAAAGGTTTATCTAATTAATTTCTTTGTTTTTGGGTTAAACATGACTGGGAATAATAATTAAATTATGGTTTAATTAATTATTCTATGAGGAAAATCAAACAAATATAGGTTTGTTTAATATTTCCTTTGGGGGTTTCCTGTTTAGACCATAAACAACCTAATAAATGTGGTTTATTAAGTTATTTAACATAGTGAAGGCAATTTTACTTAGGGTAAAATTGGTCTTACATGGTGTACTTGGGTCCATATAATGATAATAGGTTAGATGACCAAAAAATGGTGTAACAGTAACTTCTTTAAAATAAAATAAAAATCATATTCATGACATAATAAAAATTAATTTTAATTTTAATTTAACTATTAATAATTATTAGATACATAATAAAAATTTGATTTTCATGACATGTTTTAGAATATTTATAATTTTATACACAAAAAAAAGTATAAAATTTATTTTCAAAATAGTAATGTTATTTTTCTTTCTTTTAATTAAAAAAAATATTATATAAAGTGAATAATAATTTTTTGATATTTTTTCTAATATATGTTTGATTTATATATTAATTTTTTTTTTAATTTTTTTTTTCTAAGTAAAAGTAATCTATTAACAGAGGAAATTATATACAATGGTCCATAGCCAGATCATTGCCCATCTTTGTGGCATTTTTAACAAGAAAAAACCAGTGATGAACACTGCCCTTCAGGAGGGAAACCAGTGTGATAGAGTTTTCAACAAAAATCCCACGCAGGGGAGTAATAGAGTACTGATAGTGGATAACATAAATGGCAGAAACTGAGACATAAGCATCAGAAAAAGAAAAAAAACCAGCCCAAGAGTAGGGGTAGAAACAACAAAAGAAAACCAGATAGAGAAGGTAGTGCTACTCATTGGGATACTTGTCCATGACCCTGCACCAGAATTCATCTGGTTTCCCATCGCTCTTGTACAGGTCCGCAATTGAATTGACCACCCTTCTGGAGGTAGAAGGAACCTGCGTCTCGCTCGCTTGTCCCCCATCCAGCTGTGCCTCGCTCCCATGATCTTCATCTATCAGCGTTTTGCTTGCGTACTCAGTGCCTTCCTGCATCGTGGCCCCCTCCTGCAAGTCCTTGCTCTCCGAAGCCAGCGGTGCCTTGCTTCCCTAACCCTGCATGACCAAATTCTCAGGGGGAAGCGGCCCAGCATGCATCCCCATGGACCGAGCCTCCGAAATGCTTAGCCCCGCCTGGCGAGAATTGGGAGCAGCGTCATGAGGCTCTTCATGGAAAGCAACAGTGATATAAGCGGTAACTCGAGGACGATTGAGAGAACACTCGAAGGAAAAATGTGAAGTGTGGGTCTGAGCATGGGTAGAGCCAAGGCGACGACCTGAGTGGAGCCGGCAGCCACTCAGAGCGCTGGTATGACTATCCGAATGGGATGAGGACGCAGAGGAAGTGTTGGAGGTAGAGGGGGCTCGCCGGAGTTGGGGACGGGTAGAGCCTCTGCGGCTTCTCATTTTATGCCGAAGGCGAGGCATGATCTCCGGTTGAAGAGAGGTGCCAGGATGCAAAGGAGGGCCCAAGCTATCAGTGGGCCGAGGAGTATGAAAATGCAGGGAGAAAGAGGCAAGCAGACAGATGCCAGCGAGGGAGAGGTGAAGATTATCTCCGAGGTCAAGACAACAATTAAGCCGGCATCTCTTACTAGTGGTCATGCGCATGCTCGAGAGGCCAGCGTCCGGGGAGCATCGTTGAGCAACAGGCGAAGGAGAATTCCCCATACCAGAGAATCGCTCCATGGTTTCAAACCAAATGACCGTGTTATAATAAACCCTTTGCCATGAACCAACATTAAATTGGACAGCAGGTCGGGCCATTTCGCAATACGCAGGATCGTTTCGGAGATCGAAGAAAAGGTTGTTACGAGCACCAGTCATAAATGCCATCAAACACCAAGCTGCCCATTTTAAGAGCCCTATGTCAGCTTCCTCGCGGGTGGGCAGGTGTCTTCCTGTCCTGCAGCACCCCCATCCTATCATTTTAATCAATAGCTTCTGCACCCACATCCGAGAGTTCTGCTTCACTCTGGACCAGTTTTTTGCATTCCTATTGTTGATCATGATTCTGAATGATGTCTAGAGTACCTGTGAGAAATTTATGCTCATTGCCTACTCCCAAGTTGGCTAGTAGATCCACAACTCTGTTTCCTTCCCTCCTGGTATGCTTGAAGAGGATAGCTTGGTTGTTGTGGAACCACCCTTCTATGTCCTCCAGACGTGCCACCAGTCTCCAACTATTGGCAATTTTGTGCGCAGGAGCTCCATTTAGGAGTTGAGTGGCCATATTGATAAGAATTTGGGAGTCCCCTTCTACCTCCAAAGGGTTCAGCCCTAGACGTTGAGATGGTAGCAGTCCCTGCCAAAGACCTTCCATCTCAGCTGAATTGTTTGTATCCCATCCAAGATTTTCGAGATAGATTGCAATGGGATTGCCTATGTGATTTCTGATGACACCTCCATAGCCTGCTTTTCCTGGATTCCCTTTAGATGCGCCATCGAAGTTAAGTTTGAAGGTGTTCATGGGAGGAGGAATCCATGAATTCATGGCATTGTTGGAGGTTCTAGGAGCTCTGTGCACTAGCTTACTATGGTGTATTTGTATGCCCCAATTTTCCCAAATGGCTTTTTCTTTGGCTGAAGTTGGGTAGTCTTTAGTATCCCAGGAGTGCAAGGCCAAGGTTTCTGTGAGGTTGAGACAAAAATTCCTCCAGATGATGTCTATAGGAGTTTTTTGATTCTTGAAGATGCGTTTATTTCTCTCTTTCCAGATGGTCCAGAGAAGGAGACCTGGGATTATTCTCCAAAGTTGGTTTAGGAGTTCGCTTTTATAAGGATTCTTATGCCAGTTTCGAATGGAGCTGAGAATGTCTACGGCGGGCCTACAATTCTGTTGGCATCGAAAGCTGACTTTCTCCCATAAATGTGTCGCCAGCGAGAAGGTATTAAGGAGATGCTGTTGCATTTCCTCCTGAGAGTTTCAATTGGGACAGATAGATGGACCATGAAAGATTCTCTTCCTTAAGTTGTCCCAGGTGAGGATTCTTTGGTGTCCAAATAGCCATAGAAATAAGGAGACTTTAGGCCATACTCCTAAACTCCAAATCTTGCCCCATAGAGGATCTTTGGGCATTGGATCACTGCTTAAGATTTTGTAATCTTTCATGGTGGAAAATGATCCCTTAGGGGTATATCCCCATCTGAGGATGTCCCTGCTGTTTGAAGATCTGATGCATCTGATCTGAAGTTCTGTGTTTAATTCTCCCTTAGTCTGCTCATCACTGTTCTCAATTATCCTTTCAGCCTGTTTTCACTGCCTATATCCCTGCTCATCACTGTCAGTCCATTGTTGCTGAACTGTTTCCAGCTACTTTAGATCCCATTCTGGTCCAGGAGGCGGTATATAGATGTTTGTGAGTTTTGGAAGTTGATCCCAGGAATCTGTCCAGAATCTGGCAGTGCTGCCATCTCTTATTTCCCAGAAACTGTGTTGTTGGATAAGCAAGTGGTGTTGTTTAGCTGTGTTCCATATGAGTGAGCCTTTCTCCATTGGTGTAATTCTTATGAGGTCTTCCTGTGGTCTGTGGTTTGCATACTTAGCTGTCCAAATGATCGCCCATGGCTTCTTGGGGGCTTTAAGCCAGTTCCACCAGATTTTTGCACTCATTATGGCAATGTTGTGAGTAGGATCACGCAGTCCTATTCCTCCTTGTTCCTTTGGTTTGCAGACCATATACCATTTAACCAGAGCCCATTTACTATTGGTACCATTTGATCCCGATAGGAAATTCCGCTGGAGGGCTTAGATTTTTTTGAGGACCCATTTTGGTGCTGCCAAAATAGAAAAAAGATACAGAGGCATCGCCTAAAGCACAACTTTAATTAGGACTAATCTACTAGCAATGTTCAAATTTCTGTGAGTCCAAGAAGAGAGACGAGCTTCCAGTTTTTCAAGGAGCCCTTGCCAGGAGGTATGCTTTAGAGAAAAATCAATTAAGGGAGCCCCCCCCAAGTAAGTGGAAGGGAGAGAGGCAATGGAGAAACCAAGAATGCGGGCAATAGCAGATTGAGTGATGGGGGGGGGGGTGTGAAAGAAGTAGATCTGGGATTTATCAGTATTAATGCTCGCTCCCGAGGCAACCAAGAAGTCATTCAAGAGGGATTTGAATTGGGATGCTTCATGAACAGAAGGGTAGCCAAACAGCATGTTGTCATCCACAAACTGTTGGTGAGTTAGGGCAGGGGAGTTATGGACAGAGATCCCTCGGAGCAACTGAGATCTAAGGGCATTTTTAAGATGTCGGCCCAGGCCTTTTGCCATTAAAACAAAGAGGAAAGGAGATAGGGGGTCCCCCTTTCTGATGCCACGAGAGGGACTGAAGGGACGTGAGGGAATTCCATTAATGAGTAAGGAGAAGAAAGAGGAGGAGATGAGGCTCAAGACCCAGCGAACCCAAGTGGGGGAGAACCCAGAAGCAGATAACATTTTTTGAATGTAAGTCCAACTTAACTTATCAAAGGATTTAGAGAGATCAATCTTGAGAATCATACCTGCCTGATTGGAGTGCTTGAGAGAGTGTATGATCTCATGAGTGAGGATAATGCCATCCAATATTTTCCTTCCTTCCACATATCCGGATTGCTCTGGCGAGATGAGAAAAGGCAGAAGCATCTTCAACTTGCAATCCTTGGCCTTATGGACAATATTATGACCAAGGAATTGAGAAATAGATTGATATTTTATGTTGAACTGATTTTTATTCCTTGCATGTGCCCTATAATCAATACCCCTATGGAAAAAATCATTGCATAAGAAACAATAGCCATAAAAAGGAATATTACACCTAACCATTAATGACCTTTGTAATGCGAGTAATCTTCTTTGTATGCATGCATCAGGTTGCTTCTTCTTTGGTTACTCCTTTTGATGAGAGGGTATGATCTCTTCACTACTAAAAATGAGTGCTATATGTCGATGCATTCCATAGTTATAATGTCTTCTAACTATATTCCTCTTTTATGGCCTTCTTCGCTTACTCTTCTTCTTCTTGCATGGTTTTTTATTCTTGCATGGTTTTTTATTCTCTTTTTTCATGCTACTACTAGTTGCTCCAACAATATATGATTTTATTGTAGATTCTTGAGTGTTATATCTGAAACTATCTAATTCTTTTCCTGCAGAAATTTCTTCATCCTTCAATTTTTTATACTCATCCTCCAATTCCTTGTATTCCTTCCTCATTCCAATTTCAATTTTCATTTCTTGTATTGATTTAGCGAGATTCCTCCAACTCCACTCCTCTTTGTGGTACTCATTTCATACATTTTTAGACTGGAATCGAGAACTACTCAGCATGAAAACCACAAAAACAATCTATTCAAGGCATAAAATCAAAACTCCGAAAATAAAATGAATCAACAAAAACGATGCATAAAGTAACCTGATAAATGCATAAGAAAAACCCTCTCTTTAATATAAATCTTGTCACAAAAAACTGCTACACACAACCAATAATATGGGGAATAAATAAGTTTTTATCAAACACCAAAACGATATGCAATCAATGTCTACTTCATCTCCTCTCTTAGTGCAAAAAATGTTGGTTGAAACATAACCTTGCTACGCTTGCAAATTGATTCATAAAATATGCATAATCATCCTCACACAACTTGCACACAATCCTCCTCTCTTACACTCACTCAACTCACAATGCATCCAAAAAAACTATATTTGAGCTTTCTTCAATATGTAGATGAAATGAGGTGCTCACATAAATAATTATCAAGAAATATTGAGCTCCATAAACTCTGTTCATATGTTTTATTTGATCTAGATTCATCTCCTTGACTACATCATACCACAAAATCCACTTCATGAATGATATTGTTAATGCTAATCTCATTCTAGAAGCTCATTAACCTTTTCCAGACCTTTGCATGATGGGTCCTGAACAAGAGAAGACGGAAAAACAAATAAACACCCGATGTGCGAAAGGAATGTGGGAAAAAAACTCGCTTTAGGCCTCAATCGCACCCACATAATTGACATATTTTGGTTGTAGCCTCACTCACAAACCCGCCAAATTTCAGTTGGAGCCTTCAACTGCATGCATGAGCATGTCTCCCTGCGATTGGTGTAGAGGATAGAGAAAACTCAAAAACTTGAGCTCAGAACTACCTCCAACTTCTGACACTCCTTCATTAGCACCTGTGGACTCTACAAGACATCATAACATGCTCTGCAATTGATGACATAGGCCAAGAACCTCTGCAACAAGTCAGGGACATGAAGACATAGTCTACCCTTACTCTACCAAAGTCCTCATCAAGATCAACACCTCTAACACTTGTAGCAACACAATCAAGCCATCCGAAAACATCCAACACTTGTAGAAGCATATACAACACATGTAGCAACATCAACCTATAACATACCATAATAACATGCTTTGCAACCATCTCTATTGAGCCTCCAAAACCTACCCTAGGTCATACTGTACTAGGTCATGTCATAACTATGTTGACATCAATGCCAATTACTAGGACGAACAAATTGATCACTGCAACAACCCAAACACTCATTAGGAGAGCTACCAAAAACACTCATCATAGTCATAAGGAGACTACCACCATCAAGTTGACCTAAGAGCTAAGACATATGATGAATACTACCAAAGCCCTGTTAACATTAATGCCAACATTACAATAACAATAATTGAGATTTTTAAGAGATTTATCTTGTACTCCAAAAATAACAAAGACATAAACATAGACATAAACATTGAATGAAATAATTTGGATTATTTCCCACCATTAATAATAACCAAAAGAACTCCCATTGATACATATTTAACTAGAAATAATAAACATATTAATCTCCACACACAAAAGAAAAAGTTTATTAACATACGTATTCCAAAAAGTTAAGCTCTCTTTATGTCTTCCACATTTGCTTTTATATTTACTTTAAGGTATGTAACTCCTTTTGGAAAAAAAAAATCATATTCTTTTATTCATACTAAAAGACGCTACAAAACTTGAAATTCAATGATAAAATTATAAACAATGATAGGCCCGACCATTATCATGTCTTAAGAAATAATAAACAAATTAACTGTCCACATAAGAAAATGTCAATTCCCATGCCCACTAAATGGAAAAGGTAAATGGCAGATTATCTTATGAAATAAATATAAAAAGAAGGTTATGTTCTGTTCGAGTCTCCCACAAATGATGCGAAGAGGATTGCGAGGAGGGTAATCATTTCCCAAACTTAAATACACGGAAGGAAAAGGACTTGATAAAAAAGAATGCAACATAATAAGAAAAGGAAAAGCACGGCATTGATCGTTAATAATGCATTCTCAAATATAAAAATATAAAAAGAGAATAAACGCAATATTCCCTCTGGTCATAAAAGTGTCATCCGATTCTTAACGATAGGCAGAGAGTAATCATAATATTTAACGGAATCATGAAAATGTTTTTTTATATCAAAGGAGAGTAATCATGTGATAGGTGTATTTATTTTCAGAATAAGATTTTAATTTTAATTTAACTATTAATAATTATTAGATACATAATAAAAATTTGATTTTAATGACATGTTTTAGAATATTTATAATTTTATACACAAAAAAAATATAAAATTTATTTTGAAAATAGTAATGTTATTTTTCTTTCTTTTAATTAAAAAAAAATATTATATAAAGTGAATAATAATTTTTTGTTATTTTTTCTAATATAAGTTTGATTTATATATTAATTTTTTTTAATTTTAATAATAATATAAAATAAAATTATATTTAAATTAATATTTAAGAATTTTTTATTTTAGTAAAATAAAAGTGTTGAAATCTTGATTTGTGTTATTTAAATTGGTTTTCTCACTGTATATATAGATTCAACACCTTGAAAATATTGTGTTATTTAAATTGAGTTTTTTTAGAATTTGGTTTCTGTAATTCATAATTTATAAAAAACAGTTTTCGGTGATAATCACATATGATCATGAATTGTCCACTAATTTCAAACAAATAATGTGCTTTCATCTTCAAGACAACACCTAAAACTATATACAACACCATGAAAAATCTCTCAAATTTAAAAAAATAAAAAATAAAATAAGTAACCTAAATCTATCAAATTTTAACTATTTAGATTACTAACCAAGTTTTCCCCTTATTACTAAAAGGATATATTATATAATAAATATTATAATATTTATTAAAAATTAATGCATATATATATTTAGTAAACTATTTAATTTATATTGTTAAAATAATTACAATATATACGATGAAATTATCCACCACATAAATGGACAAAGAATCATATGATTGAAATCTATCCTTTCTTGGAACCTGACGCAGATAACATCTTTCTCCAAGAATCTTATGATCGAAATCTATGCTCTCCTCGAACCTCACGTAAATAATCTCTTTTTCAAAGAGTCTTATGATTGAAATCTATGCTTTCCTCGAACCTGGCGCAAATAATCTCTTTTTTAATTCGTCTATTATAGCTAGCAAGAGAAGCGATCCTGTAGGGAGCAAAGGAACATTCCTCACCTTCTCACTAATTCACCAATCAAGGAGGTTGTATTACTTTGTCCCGCATTTCTCAGATTTCTCATATAATCGAAATCTATGCTTTCTTGGAACCTGACGCAAATAATCTCTTTCTCAAAGAATCTTATAATCGAAATCTATGCTTTTATGATTGAAATCTATGCTTTCCTCGATGCTGGCCCAAATAATCTCCTTTTTAATTCATCTATTATAGTTCGCAAGAGAATCTATCCTGTAGGGAGGAAAGGAACATTCCTTACCTTCTCACTAATTCACTAATCAAGGAGGTTGTATTTCTCAGATTTCTCATATAATCGAAATCTATGCTTTTTTTCTTTCTCAAAGAATCTTATAATCGAAATCCATGCTTTCCTCGATCCTGACGCAAATAATCTCGTTTTCAAAGAGTCTTATGATTGAAATCTATGCTTTCCTCGAACCTGACGCAAATAATCTCTTTTTCAAAGAGTCTTATTATTGAAATCCTTGCTTTCCTCGATGGTGACCCAAATAATCTCTTTTTTAATTCATCTATTATAGTCCGCAAATCCTGTAGGGAGGAAAGGAACATTCCTCACCTTCTCACTAATTCACTAATCAAGGAGGTTGTATTACTTTGTCCCGCATTTCTCGGATTTATTTGGAGCTCATACTCGAGGACGACGGGGGTACCTCCTGGATTTGAGATGGCTCGAGAGTGAGACACCAGTATACGGCCAATCAATCAAGAAAGGAAGCATGGCACAAGCGGCTGTTGTTAGCGCACTCACTGAAAAATTCGCTTCTATCCTGTTTGACAAAATCTTCCAAGAGGTATTGCTGGTTACTACTTTTGGTAAGGAATTTCAATCTCTTTGTGAAAAGCTTAGTGCCCTTAAAGATATGTTGTTAGACACCAATAAGTTTAAGGAAGACCCAGATGTCAAATTGGCTTCGCACTATTGAGGACATTGTAACTGATGCTGAGCATCTTGCTGAAGAATGCGCCGCCGCTCGCAAATGCAAACTTCAATATAACCCGATCTTCAGGTATAGTATGGGCAACAGGATTAAGGAATTAAAGGACAGAATCAGCAACATAACGTGGAGTAATGATAATTTCAAGTTTTTTGAGACTGTGCTCAATGTCAATGATCGTATTCAGAAACCCAATAATACAGAAGACAGGGAAACACCCAGCTCTCATGTTACAGAATTGAACACAGTGGGGATGAAAGAACACATTAACCATGTTATTGATCTTATATTGCCGGAAGACGGATATCAGCGCATTGCCAATGTGGGCGGCGGAGGGTCAGGCAAAACCCTTCTACTGCAACAAGTTTTCAATCACCAAAGGATCCGTACTCAAGGTCGTTTCGATCATCTAGTTTGGTTGAAATTTTCTCAGAAATTTGAATATCGATCGCTGTTGGTTGAGATATTGGACCCAGATGTGAATGACCTCAAAGACAAGATTGAAGAACTTTTAGATGGAAAAAGCTGTCTATTTGCAATAGATGACGTGTGGCAGCAATTTGATTTGGGTAAGCTTGGGTTGGATTCCAAACCAAAGTAAAATTAAGATTTTGATTACCACACGTCAAAACAATGTGGCGGAAAGCTGTAATTACAAGCTAAAAATGGAAAGCTTATCTTCCAATGACAGCATGGCATTGTTTTGCATTCATGCCTTCCCAGACATTGGAGATCATACCCGTCCAAAAGAACTTGAAAAGGTGGTTGAACAAATTGTAAAAAAATGTTGCGGTCTTCCATTGGCCCTAAAGACAGTAGGACCTTATATGGCAAAAAAAACGAGGAGGATTCTTAATGACTGGGAATCGGCATTAAATCATCTGCCCGAAGATGCCACGAAAGACATTATGCCTTGTTTGACGTTAAGTTACGGAGCTTTGCCATCACATTTGAAGCCGTGTTTTCTTTATTTTCGGCATTTTCTAAAAATACTAAAATACCAACAGAGCATTTAGTGCATTGCATCCCTGGATTAGTGAAGGATATGTGGCAATGGTAGGGGATGCATACAGTGTGGGACGCTATTACATAAATGAACTTATTGATAAATGTCTAATTGAAGGTTCAGAAATTAGTGGGGATGGGGATCAAATAGAGGCATTGGTTTTTACAACGGATAAGAGCCTTTGTCATCTTATTGGCCTCTTCGCGAAAAGAGGCTATAAAGTTTCAAGAAGAGGCTATAAAGGTTATATGCTAAGGATTGGTTTCATTAATATTTTCAAGAGATAAACTAATGCTAGCATTAGTTTCTGGCATGAAATGTTTGTGAAATGACATGGTTTGCGAAGGGCTGATTCCATTAGTTACCAAAGGTGCTGCTACATCGACGCGTAGAAAATCCCGCCTCCACATGTCAACACACACATTGAAAGTTTGCATAGCAGTACCCACTTGTCCACTTCCAAACACTATATTATAACCAGGTTTCATTATATTTTTACTATATCGCAGTCGGGTTGCATTATATGATTTTTGCAGATTTCACAAACAGGAATTGCTCCAGCATTGGACCTCTCATGGCAGGATGTTCATGCTTTGTGTTAGTATGAATCTTTCGTCGTAAAATATGACTTTAGCTACGCATACCAAATAGCCCTAACATCGATTATGGCTGCAAAATATCTTTAAGTTTGCTGCACAAATTCAGATCTAAGCACAAAAGATGTTAAGTAGATAAAATATAATATGGCTCCATGCATCCAATAGACAATGCAAGAACAATGTATTAGAAGAATTTTATATTATATTAAAAAATGGGGCACCTGAGAGGAAAACAAGAAAGGTGTTTTTCGGTTCTCTTCAGTGGGATGGGTTCTTGAAAGTCCTCAGTGTTTCAGATCCATGATTCCTCTCTCTTGCTAATGTGGAAAACCCAAACAAACATAGAACTCAATGGGAGTTCACAAAACAAAAAATGGAAAAATGTGACCAAGAGTAGATCTAGTGTGATTTAATGCAATGGAGGTGATTAATGAATGGGAAAAACCCTTCTATTTATAACAAAATATTGAGGTGTTCTAGAACTCGGTGTATGAATAAAATATTATTAATCAAATTCTAGAATCACCTTTTGGGAATATTTTATTATATTTGTTGGAGGGAAATACAAACAATTAATTTCTATATCAAATCACACTAATACATTACAATATTTATAGTGCTTCTGAGATCCAACTAATTCCATTTTTGGAGGGAGTAGTTGAGAGAATCTTTCAACATCCTCCAACAAACCAAACCAATCCCTAATCTGTAGTATGCATCATAAATGAGGCATTATCTCAACACCCCCCCTTAATGCCTACATTACAGAAATGGAGAACACACTAAATTAATAGAAAC
This sequence comes from Pinus albicaulis, assembly GCA_034641835.2. NCBI lineage: Eukaryota > Viridiplantae > Streptophyta > Pinopsida > Pinales > Pinaceae > Pinus > Pinus albicaulis. Next base: position 109,477 of record JAXQQM020077316.1, read on the forward strand.
ATTTGTCTGCCCTGGTCTTCATTAACATTTGTACCCACTCTAAGATCTCATAGACAATGCTCTTTTCTCCACCATTTTTGAGCTACCATTCAACCCATTTAAAATACATTTGTTTCTGACCAGCAATAATGAACTTTGCAAGATCAATAGTGTTGACAACTCTGCTCGTCGGGGCTTCCGCGATAAGAGCTGACAAGTGATGAACCATCCTATGGACCAATCACCATCTGTCGAATATTTCTCTTTCGGCTATCCATCAGTCGCTAGGCAAATGGTCTGAATACTGAATGTGTTCAAGAGCTAATCTAACAACTTGACCTGCTTCACGCAAATGGATCTCATACTGTAACCTGTAACTGATGCTCCTTGGCCCATAGCACAACAAGATCAGCATATAACAAATTCACACAATCAAATTAGCCATTTTTTCTCTCGTCCCTGTAGACGTCAAGAACGACTAATTTAAATAATGCTAATTTGTTCAATAATGGGTTCTGCACTACACAAATATCACAACAAAAAATATAAGCTTAAACTCCACACACAAAAACCAAAACTTTCTTCCTCTGCGTTACAAGACGGAAATGGAAACAATGGCTCTAAATTCTTGTGCCTGCTTGTCTATTTCTGAGCACAAATAACAATTGGAACATATACTGATTCTGCAAAATGTTGCAGATGGAGATCCATGTACCCTATGTATGATCTCTAACAAAAAAAAACATTGGAGCAACCTTTTTTGATGGTTCTATTGGTGTATTTGATTCTGAAGTCCTAAGGCCGCGGTGCCATATTGCTGCTTCTGCATATATACCAGACATGGGCAGGTAAGGTCTTTCATCCTGCAATGAGAAGGATTATGGTAGTATCCATCATGCTAGGATTCTTTAATAGAAATAGCATGGTTTTTTCAATTGGTTCCCAGCGAATTAAAACGTTGTTTCTTTTGCTTATGTGCAGCGGAGATATTTATCCACTTGCCATCGCTGCAAATCCACTTAAACCTAATCAGATTGCTGTAGGATTGACCGATGGAGGTGTTCATGTGATCGAGCCTTGGAGCAATGTTCCTTCGGTGGAGAGCAACACACTCAGTCAGAGAACGAATCGCCAATGGTGCTAGCATTTTATGCAAGTGGAAAAAATTTAAATGCATCCTTTTGCCCCACCAGAATGCATGGAATATTATACAGCCGAACGAACGGAAGATTTCGTTCGCCATGAGCACATACATTAAAGTATCTCTTCTATGATTTATTTTATGCGTCAAATGTGGATTCAACTGCAGAGATTGATACCTTAAAGAATGCTCCAATCATGAAGCCGCCATTTCAGCTGGATCAAAAGTCACGAACGACCTGTCATTTTCTTACGTGCAGAGGAGGCCAACGATTACGTTAAGCTTACCATTTCAAACTCTCTGGCGTTCTCAATGGACTACATTCCTCTTCACCTTCTGGTTTTGCTACCGCTCGATTTTTTCCCGGCGTCCCTCTTCTCCACAGTAATTTGCACAGCAAATAACGGATGGTAACTCTGAGTGATGACCCTCCCTATCTCACGATGGACGGTGTTGTAATAATTAAATCTCCTTCAGCAATGACACTGGTAATTGAAATCAAATAACAGCTATATAAAACACATAAAACATTTCACCTCAAACGCTCACATAGTAATCTACACACGAATCCTATTCCTATAGAATCAATTATCACAATTTTCTCTTCATCTTCCTGAGCATTTCCGTGAGGGATTAAACTCAGTTTGGCTTTGATACCATACAAACAATTAATTTCTATATCAAATCACACTAATACATTACAATATTTATAGTGCTGCTGAGATCCAACTAATTCCATTCTTGGAGGGAGTAGTTGAGAGAATCTCTCAACATCCTCCAAAAAACTAAACCAATCCCTAATCTGTAGTATGCATCATAAATGAGGCATTATCTCAACAGGAAAATGATTTTTGACTTGGGTCAATTCCTTTATTTATAAATAACAGATAAATAAATGATTTATTTATTATTTTAGGGAAATGATGAGAATATAATTAAATAAATAATGGTTTATTTAATTATTTATATGTGATTTAGTCAAATTTAACTAAGAATATTATTTAAATAACGATTTAAATAACTTATTCTTAGGAAATAATTAAATAAATAAGGATTTATTTAATTAATTTCCTTGTTTTGGGTTAAATATGACCGGAAATATAAAGGAATAAGTTATTTCACGTGGTGAAAGCAATTTTACTTAGGGTAAAATTGGTCTTACATGGTGTACTGGGGTTCATCTAATGATAATAGGTTAGATGACCAAAAAAATGGTGTAACAGATTCCCCCCCAACGTACGAGTGTTAGGAGCAAATCGTATGACCGAAGTACGTTGTAAGAACTCAATCACTAGACAGCAATAAGGAAGCGAGAGAGAGGAATGTAAGGTAGTCTAAAGTGCTAAAGGACTAGACCCTGAGGAGACGAGACTTACAAGTGCAACAAGTCTCTAGTTTATGGAGTGGTACCAATGCTAAAGGCGGCGGGGGAGGCATACCTATGCCCGCCGAAACAATAGTACAAAGAATAATGTGCCCGGAAAACCACGGAACGCAATAATGAAGAATGTGCTAGCCTAAACATGAGCCAGATAAATAAAATGATGAATCCCACATACATGTGATGCCTGGAATAACTGTCAGGACTTATACAATAATATTTTAGTACATGAGATACAAATACACCCAAATGCCCCCTACACACGGGGAAGGGCTCGCAAAATATGACTGATAGATGCAAATCGAAGAGGCGTTGCAAGCGGTTGAGGCTGATATCATCAAATGAGAGGAGCTGCATCAAGGGCTGAAATGAAGAAGTCATCCGAGCATGTGGGGGGCTACCTGTAGGGCCACCCCCTCATGAGAGTTGAGACATCTCACACACGCCCGGGAATCACCAATAGTTGTTGCTGCATCGCTGGACCGTCAAATGTATAGATCACGATCATGCTGAAAATAGCTCGAACCAAGGTATACTGCCCCCTAGACCTGGCTTCTGGAGTAAATGAGCTGATGTCGATAGAAGTAGGTCCGTCATAGGTGAGGCAATAAGGGAACCCCAACTAAGGCACGAGAAAAAATAGTAGAGCGACGAACAGATAGACACTAATGATGATGATGGAATGAGGGATACGGGGTAGCGGTTGGACGACTTCCCTTGTGAGAGCATAAGGGGCATGAATAGTGTGGCAGCAACTGACCCAATATCAAGGAGGATAGGTGACGATGGTACTGAAGGCCATAATGTGCAACACAAGAGAGGGACCAAGCGATGAAGGATGGAGGCCCGCAACGGGATAAAAAGGGACTCGAGATAGACTCCATGACGGATGATGACTCAACTCAGATGCTCTGAACAAGGGTGACTCGATGGTGCTTCCACATAGTAAAGGTCCAATGGGGAACCATAAAAACATGAGTACAATAGGGTATCTCATGACGAAAATCAACACGAACAAAGACAAGTAAGGAGACAAAGTGGTGCCCCAAGTACAAGTATTGTAAGTGAAGAAATTCGATTTGTAGGAGAGGTGAATAGACTCTTCATGGAAAAAATGTGTCCTGGTGAAGTATCAAGGTACTAAAAACTAAAAAGGTACCCAGAGCTCATGAACAGGCCAGGTCGCATTTTTTGGGGTCTGTTCTGTGAGTCCCCAATGGAGTCGCCAATTGTTAGTATGAATCTTTCATCGTAAAAGATCACTTTAGCTACGCATAATAAATAGCCCTAACATCGATTATGGCTGCAAAATATCTTTAAGTTTGCTGCACAAATTCAGATCTAAGCACAAAATACATTAAGCAGATAAAATATAATATGGTTCCATGCATCCAATAGACAATGCAAGAAAAATGTATTAAAAGAATTTTATATTATATTAAAGAATGGGGCACCTAAGAGGAAAACAAGAAAGGTGTTTTCCGGTTCTCCTCAGTGGGATGGGTTCTTGAAAGTCCTCAGTGTTTCAGATCTATGATTCCTCTCTCTTGCTAATGTGGAAAACCCAAAAAAACATATAACTCAATGGGAGTTCACAAAACAAAAAATGGAAAAAGGTGACCAGGAGTAGATCTAGTGTGATCTAATGCAATGGAGGTGATTAATGAATGGGAAAAACCCTCCTATTTATAACAAAATATTGAGGTGTTCTAGAACTCGGTGCATGAATAAAATATTATTAATCAAATTCTAGAATCACCCTTTAGGAATATTTTATTATATTTGTTGGAGGGAAAAGGATTTTTGACTTGGATCAATTCTTTTATTTATAAATAACAGATAAATAAATGATTTATTTATTATTTTAGGGAAATGATGGGAATATAATTAAATAAATAATGATTTATTTAATTATTTATATGTGATTTAGTTAAATTTAATTAAGAATATTATTTAAATAATGATTTAAATAACTTATTCTTAGGAAATAATTAAATAAATAAAGATTTATTTAATTAATTTCCTTGTTTTGGGTTAAATATGACCGGAAATATAAAGGAATAAGTTATTTCACGTGGTGAAAACAATTTTACTTAGGGTAAAATTGGTCATACATGGTGTACTTGGGTTCATCTAATGATAATAGGTTAGATGACCAAAAAAATGGTGTAACACATTGATTCTCATGGAAGCATGGTCGAGCTACACTGTACCTGCAGAAGACTCATGGCAGGATGCTTGAGCTACATTGTACATGTAGAAGATTCATGGCAGGATGCTAGAGCTACACTGTACCTACAGAAGACACATGACATAATGATGGAGAATATGGAAAAAAAAACCTACATAAGACACACGAAACAATGATGGAGAACATGGAAAGAAAAAATGGAGAACATAAAACTAAGGCGATGATGGAGAACACCGAAAACAGGAACCTAAGGCGGCTACATAAAACTAAATAATAGTCTTTACAACATGGGAGAACACAGAACAAACAATGGATTCTTGTAACATAGTAATTGAGAAAAATAGGGGTACGCTCATCTCTAAAGTCATAATTCATACTACTCTAGTTACAAAATTTAGTTGATGAGAGTTATATTTGGGGTGTTGTGCATTCACCCCTCCTACAACTTTCACTACACACCTAAGTAAATTTCCCCTGTTGGATGTCCTTGACTACAAGGCGAATGTTCTATACAAAGTGTATCCACTTAATATTTCCCTCTTCTTTTCTTCCTACTTGGATTTTATAAACCGTTTCCTATTTTGTGGTGTGCAGGAATTTGAACACTAGTACTGTTGGCTTGTAGGAGGTCATTTATCCCCATTGTCATTCTATAAATGTTGTATAATTATTCCAACTTTCATGGAGAATTTCTAACTCCCAACAATGTTATATCCACAGATATGGTTGTAGGCTCCGTTGGATGTTTTTGCTTCACATATGAATTTCATTTCCCAGCTTCATTCTCAATCCCTTTGTTAGTCAGTTTGTTTCCACTACTTGTCTCCTGAAACCATAAGCTACGTCTAAGCTAAGTATTAGCGTTTATCCGAATGTGTGGTTCCCTCCCTAATTAGTTTTGCTATTTTTACGTCAGAGACATTTTCTTTATGATATTGGGTGAGCAAACACTATTCACCTCACCCAATCAGAAAGCTTTTCTATCGCCCTTCTCACGAATTATATTCTGACATGTCTCTCAATTTTTTATTTATTTTTAAATTACTTCCAAATACGTTGTTTGCAGGGTTCCATATCTGAATCCAACAATATGTTTATGGGCTTGATATCTCAGTGTATGATCGCAGGACGAAAATCATGGTGAAGGTATGACAACCCATGGGGCGTGCTAATGGCTATTCTGTCACGAACATCCCACCCCAACATTGGAAGAGGTTCCATCTCGTGCAAAACATCATCCAGGCTACCATTGGGCATACACTCATACAGAATGAAAACACATTCCTTGTGCATCTAGAATTCTAGTAGTTTAACCATATTTCTATGCTGGACTTTAGCAACTGTTTGGATTTCTCTCATCATTCTCATTTTCTTTATGTCTTCATCACTGAATGGAATCCTTTTCGAGGCATATACTTTCCCCAACGGAAACTCTACTTATAAACAATCCCCTGAAAGCCCTTTCCTATTACATATCTCTTGTTCAAATTTTCTGTAGCTTGTAGAATTTGATTCAATTTGGATGACATTTCCAAGGCAGTTGCCTCCTCTACAGGCCTCAACTTGGTTTCAAGAAACATAATTCTCCACAACGTTAAAACCAACATGCAAGAAGCACACAAAATTGAACCTATGGTAATGAGGACTATGGGGATGGTGCCGAAACCTTTCTCTCTTCTAACACTGTTACTGATGAAATAGGTAAGCTGACCTCAAAACGGGAACTCTAGCCCAAAAATTCTCAAAAAACATGAAAAAACACCCCCCCAAAAAAAGTGTGTCTTCCAGAATGCACTTGGTTTTTTTTTAAGGTCAAATTTCAACATTTTATAAAATAATGCAAAAAACAAAATTGTTTGTTGAAAAAAGGATTGAAAAAACACCCTCAAAACAAAACCAGTTGATGCTGGAATAACAAAAAAAAAATTGTGTCATAATTTTGACACTTGTAACAATGGAATTAAAGACAACATATTAAGACATTTTTTAAAATCGTAAATTTCTAAAATTTTTGATAGATGATGTTAAAGATAAACAAATACATGTCTGAAGGGCTTATCATTTCGAACAATTTTCATCCATGTTGTTAAACATAAAATATCTTGACTCTAAACAACCCCAAAGTTGTAATTATTGTCAACCATAACATTAAAGATAAAATTTGGTAGCGCATAAAAACCTTAATGACAAGTTGTAAATATAAAGTTTTTCAATCTTAAGTTTTCAACATACTTGAACAATGAAATTATGGAGAAATTATAAGACTTAAACAATTTAAAAAAATGAACAAGTAAATGAAAAAATTATCATTGAACAGAAACAAGTAAGAGTAATTTTAATTTTAAAGGATAAAAACTTATCTTTTTTCAAATCTTAGCATAAGACAAATTTAAATCTAATTTCAACCAAAACCTAAAAATCAGGCATCAAAACAAAGTGTTCCCTTTCAATGACGCATATAATTATTAAATTTTTTTAAAGTATCTTATACCAAATGGTAACAATACATAATATCATGATAATATCACTGCATAATCTAAAAATTCAACATTAGTTTCTATTTTCTATTTTACTTATAATTAAAATATCAACATTGTTACATTGAATATAACATAGATTATTTTTGTAATTCATTGTCACATTGTCGATATTCTAAAGAGATGAATTCTTCATAATTAAAACATGTAATCCAACAAACATAGAAATGTCTCATAACTTCATGAAAAATGAAATGGAAGTCAAAATTTTTATTTCAAATTACCATGCAAACATCAATTACATAAAAGTGTCTTAGATAGTTATTCAAAATCAACCATAGGTTCTGGCACACCATCATAACCTACATCTTCAGATGAATGGCTTGATGCAGATGAAGATGATCCATATTCTTCTCTTTCATCAACTAGTGTTCCATTTGAGTCAACATGCATGCCCACCATTTCAGAGTTCAAAAGTCTTGTAGATCTACGTCTACATTCTGTAGAGTCCCATCTCAACAGTAATTGTTCTGGTAGCAATTTCTTCAAAATATTTATGGTCTCCAACCGAAGAGTTCCTCTCTTTGTCAAATTGAAGTCATACACAAGTATGCCAACATCCTCCAATTTTAAGACATCTGTGCGGCGACAATTTATATTTGTGCCCTTTTATTTTCTCTTTCTGCCAATTCTTTTTTCCACTACCATCTCTTGCTTGTACACACCATTGAAAGGGTGGGTACTTGTGGCATTCCAATGTACATCAAGAGCTGTAATCTCTGCATTTTCATTAATGAACTTTATAACCTTGGAAATCCATAATGGATAGCTAAGTGAATCTTCATCTGCTATCACTGCTATCATGCAACCCTCCTTAAGATCCTACACAGAACCCCTATAAAGGTCTTCCATGGCTTCACGTTGTGCACGTGATCTTCTAGAACCAATATAGATTTCTCTTTCCTCTACCTGTGGGGAATTAATAATAGCTTGAGGTTGTTTTTGTTCAACATTGTGTGTTTCCTGATGTTCATGTTCATTTGGCATATTTTGTGGAAAAAAAGAGAGTCTTCAAAAGCGTATCCACATTTATTGATCTTGAAATCATATCACTATGATTACTAAAAAAATACTATCACCAAACTGAATCAGCAACATCGAAGTACTCATATGTATCTCTAATACATTTTTTAATTTCCTCTAGACATTCAGAATAATTTATGTCTCTTTTCTGCCTTCGTGCATTATGGAGTTCAGCAACTGACTGTAATAACAATATCTTTGATGAAAATATTAGGCGCTCTGGAATGAGCTTCAAAAATGCTAAACTTGATGATGGTCCCCATTCTTCAACAGTTGAATACTTCTTGCCCCATATAAGTGTTATCCCATCAATTTTTTTGATACGAAATTGATGTTGGAAGCTAATGTCGTTAAGTTGTTCAATGCATTTGTCCTCACCATGCGATCCAAAAATAAACCTTCACATGTCAATAGTTTCTTCCAACACATGAAAAACAGACTCTGGAATGTACGATTTCTTAATACATTCAATTAATGATGGCAGGCTCCCAACACCTTTCCTCAATTTTATTGAAAAACGACTAAACATTTGATCAATATGATCATGAGTATGCCCAACAAGAAGGAAACCAACCTTTATCTTTTTAAAAATCCCCAATTCAACGAGCATGTTTAGATACCCAAAAAGAACTTGATTTTTGTTCTCACGACTTGTGTTGTCTAATTGTAAATACAAAACTCCAGGAAGAATCCCAGACCAATGAGTAACCACATCATGGATTATAGTTATGGTCAGATTTGCATCATTATGAATATTTGGAATTGTGAAGAAAACTCTTGGAAACATCTTCTCATTGAATACCATACAACCAACCAAGTGAAACTGAATGAAATTTTCCTTCTGTAATTTTTTTGGTGTGCAGACAAAATGTGAAAGAAGTGTTTTCTTTTGGTCCATACCATCAATTATCAATCCTAGATATTTATTTGAATGATCATAACACTTCTTTCGATGTTTATACAACTTTTTCCTTTCACTTGTTTACTTATTGTGATGGTTTTGAAGTTCTTTGACAACAGAATCTATACATAAAATAAAAGAAAAATATGAATAAATATATTTTCATAGTTGATAAGTATCAAATTTTAAAAAACAATGTTTTGAACACATACCTCTTTCTGCCCCTTGACATTTATCTCTTTTTTCTTTAAGAGAAGCACATGTGCTGCAAATCCCCATCCTTGTCTTCTTAGGAATACAAACATTATTGAATTCAGTTTTCCATATCCTTGTAAAATAAGAATATGTAATAAAGTTACCAATTCCTTCAACAGCTTCTGCATAATCTTTGTATAACATGAATATTTCTCGTCTCGAGAAATTATCTAGAATATGTATTGTGTCTTTATTTGGCATACACTCTCCATGATTTGAAAAGAAGTCTTTCATCCATGTCTTAGCAATATTTGCAAACGGCCCCAACTCCCGTTTATAATGTGCTTTTGAATAATATGTGGGATTCCTTTCCAATCTATCCTGGATTCTTGACAAATGACAATTACCAATTGAATACAACATTTTGAACTCCTTTCTGCAAAACAGTACATTCCCAATATGATAATCATAACCTGCTAGTGTAGATTGCATGCAACCCACTAAATATGAATTTTGCATGCTTTTATTCATTGACATATATGTTTTCCTTTTCTCCAAAACAAAGTTGAAATCCATATTTTTCAAGCAATCCCTTCAACAACATTCACTTGAAATCAAATGAACGACATAACTTCTTTTTGTGAAATATTTTGTCCTCACCCTTGTATAATTGGAATGCTTTGGATTGATATGAAAAGGTCTACTCCTACTCCTAGTTGCAATATTTGCTTGCAACGGCTTCATCATTCCATCATCCTTTGTAAAAGTAGTTTCATCACCATTAGGAGGGATATTATCCCCACTATCATCATCCTCAACATAGTTAAGAAATTCATCAACATCATTGCTTGGAAAATTTTCTTTACCATCATCAGGTGAAGAAAACATTTCACAAGAATCATCGGCACTTTTGTAACCCCGACTCAAAAGAAATTCTTCACCATCTTGACCCATGCTTTCAAATTCTTCCTTGTGAGGATTCAATTCTTCATCACCATGAGTGTCTTTGAAATGGTCACTTGGAGAAAATGCAATATTCAGATCTGTGCCTCTAAAATTATCATTTGCAAGAAACTCTTCATCCTCCCCTTCCTTAGTGGTGCTCTCATAATCCTTGGGATTAGGCATAAGTGGAAGCTTTGAATTTGTATTCACTAGAATTTCTTCATCCCGCCCCTCCCCTTCCTCACTGATGCTCTCATAATCCTTAGGATTAGGAATAAGTGAATGCCTTGAATCTATATTTATTGGAAATTCTTCATCCCCCCCTTCATCGGTGGTTAAATTATAATCGTTATGATTAGGATGAAGTGAAAATTTTAGCTTTGAAAATTCATCCCCGTCTTCATCAGTGGTGCTGGCATAATCCTTATGATTAGGACGAAGTGGATATTTTGACGCTGCAAATTCTTCATTCCCCTCTTCCTCAGTGGTGCTGACATAATCCTTAGGATTAGGATGAAGTGCATATTTTGACTCTGCAAATTCTTCATTCCCCTCTTCATCTGTGGTGCTGACATAATCCTTAGGATTAAGACAAAGTGGAAATTTTGACTCTGGAATTTTTTCATCCCCCTCTTCATCAGTGGTGCTTCCATAATCCTTAGGATTAAGACAGAGTGGATATTTTGACACTGTAAATTTTTAATTTCCCTCTTCATCAATGGTGCTGGCATAATCCTTAGGATTGGCACGAAGTGGATGTTTTGACTCTAAAACATTATCATTCCCCTCTTCATCAATGGTGCTTGCATAATCCTTACGATTAGGACAAATTTGATATTTTGACTCTGGAAATTTTACATCCCCCTTTTCATCAGTGGTGCTAGCATACTCCTCAAGATTAGGACAAAGTGGATATTTTGACTCTGCAGATTCTTCATTCCCCTCTTCATCTGTTGTTCTCGCATAATCCTTAGGATTAAGATGAAGTGGATATTCTTCATCTCCCTCTTCATTAATGGTGTCCTCATAATCCTTGGGATTAGGACGAAGTGAAACTTTTGACTCTGGAAATTATTCATCATGCCCTTCATCACTGTTGCTTTCATAATCTTTAGGATTAAGAGTAAGTGGTATAACTGGCGCTCGATTTACAGAAATTTCATTTTGCTGCGCCTCATCAATTTTGTTCTCATCATTTTTAGGATTACGACCAAGTCGATTTTTTGACTCTCTATTCATGGTGAACGAACTCCCGTTATATTCGTCACTCTGAATAGAGTTGTTGCGTGACGAAGATGTTGATGTTGTACAAAGAAAAACTTCACTATCAGAAGAAACCATGGCTTTCAACAAGAATAGGTTGAATGATACAAATTCCTCTCCCACTTACAATATATAGCTTAAAGACTGAAAATTTCCTTCCAAAAAAATTCGCGAAAAAATTTCCCTCCAAAATTTTCTCCCAAAAAATTTCGTGAAAAACTTTCCCTCCAAAATTTTCATTTCAAATATTTGATACAAATATTAGTCAAAAAATGTATTTAACATTTTTTTAATAAACTGTTTGTGTTGATATATTTTACCGATATTTATATTCAAAATATCCACAAAATATTTCTATCATGGATGCCTTCCAAACTAAAATAATATTTTTATTTCAATGATTTAACATTGACTAGATGTAAGTATTAACTATAATATTACTATAATACCTAATGCAAATATTAACTACTTTAACTATAATGACTACATGTAAATATTTTAAATTTTAAATTTAAACTTACGTTATATTCATCTAAAATATATTTCAAAATTTATTAATAAACTGTTGGTCTTCAAATATTTCACCATACTTTCTATTCAAAATATCCACAAACTATTCCTTTCATGCATGCCTTCGATACTAAAATAATTTTCTTATTTAAATGGTTTATGATTAACTACATGTAAATATTTACAAAAATAACAACATGTAAATATTAACTATTTTAACTATTTTAACTATAATATTAACTATAATTAAATACATGTAAATATTTTAAATTTTAAAATTTAATCCCATGATTTTAAACATTGAGTACATGTAAATATTAACTAAAATATTAAGTATGATAACTAAATGCAAATATTAACTATTTTATCTATAATATTAACTATAATTAACATGATGTAAATATTTCATATTTTAATTTTTAATCTGATATTATATTTGAATTATTCAACATTCAGTACATGTAAATATTAAATAAAATATTAACTATGATAACTACATGCAAATATCAAGTATTTTAACTATAGTATGAACTATAATAAACTAAATATAAATATTTTAATTTTGAAATTTTAATCTCACATTCGTTAAACAGTAAACCAATCAGACAATATTCGCTATATAATAAGAATGATTGTTTCTATTCATCACATCACATCAAGTTTTCTGGTATTTGTTAGAGAAAATTTCTGGAGGTGTTGCGTTGGCATTGGTAACTTCGTGAAGGCATTGCATTGGCATTGGAGGCGTTGTGTTGCTATTCATAATTTTGTGGAGGCATTGTGTTGGCGTTGGTGACAACAGTTTTTTGCATTTCAAAGGTTATTTTTCCTTCTATTCTGTCAATTTAAAGATGATTTTGGGGAAAATCTGTTTTCTATAGTTTTTTGTGTCCAAAAACTACTTTTTGTAAAGTTTTTACGTTCAAAAACCATAACTTTTTTATATTTTTTTAGTGAAGAAAATGCAAAAAGAACTAAATTTTTTAGGGTTTTAAGAACAAAAAATTATAATTTTTTTCTTTTTTAAGACTTATAGGTTCATCTAGACAGAAAAATCCATAAAACGACCATGCACATAAAAAAAATTAGTAATATTTTAACATTTTTTATTTTTTATTTTTATCATAAATATATCAGTGGTTTCATTATTTAATTTATTTTTTTTTAAATAATTTTTTGATTATATATATATATATATATATATGTAATTTTAAATCTTATTTTTATTCTTTATAATTTTAAATCTTAATTTTTTTTCTTTATTGTTTTGTTATATATCATTTTTTTTTTAAATTGTATTGTTATATAGTTTTTTTATTTTTTATTTATTTATTATATTATTATATTAGAACAAATGTTTTATTTATTTATTTATTATATTGTATTGTTTTTTTTTTAATTATATAATGTTTAAAAAAAACATAATTGTTATTTAATAATTTTTTATTTTATTTTATTTTATTATATATATATATATATATATATATATATATATATAGAGAGAGAGAGAGAGAGAGAGAGAGAGAGAGGGGGGTTATATTTTGATATTTTTAACAATTTTTTTTTATTAAATAATATTTTAATAATTATTTATTAATTATATTATATAGCAATTTTTTTATTATATTATATAACAATATTTTTATTATTTTTATATATAACAATGTTTTTATTAATTTTTAATTGTTTTATTAAAACAAATTTAAAAAAATTAAAAATTAAAAAAACAAAAATTAATTTTTTTTTATTAAAACAAATTAGAAAACAAAAAATAAAAAATAAAAAATAAAAAAATTCGAAAACAAAATTAAAGAAAAAAAAAAAAAACGTCGTCGTCGTCGACCGCGCCCGCGGGGCATCGAAGGCTGGCCAGGCAGCGCCACGGGGGGCCACCCAGCCAGCCTCAGGCCCCCGTCTGGGCGAAGGCCGATTCCCCGCGACCACGCCCGCGTGGTGCCAGAGGTCGGCCGGGCGGCTCCACAGGGGGCTGCCTAGCTGGCCTCAGGCCCCCGGCTGGGCGGAGGTCGATTCTGGCCAGGCGGCACCGCGGGGGGCTGCCCAGCCGGCCTCAGGCCCGCGGCTAGGCAGAGGTCGTTTTCGGGAATCGGTCTCTGCCCAGCCGGGGGCCTGAGGCCCACTGGGCAGCCCCCCATGGTGCCGCCCGGTCGGCCTTCGGCGCCCCGCGGGCACGATCAATGGCGGTGTTGTTTTTTTTTTTTTTTTTAATTTTGTTTTAATTTTTTTTTTAAATTTGTTTTAATAAAACAATTTTTAGTTTTTGTTTTTTTAATTTTAATTTTTTTAATTAGTTTTAATAAAACAATTAAAAATTAATGAAAACATTGTTATATATAAAAATAATAAAAATATTGTTATATAATATAATAAAAACATTGTTATATAAAAATAATAAAAACATTGTTATATAACATAATTAATAAATAATTATTAAAACATTATTTAATTAAATAATAATAATGGTTAAAAATATCAAAATATAACAAATTTATTAAAAAAATAAAAATAAATAAATAAAAAATAAAAAAATTAAATTAACTTTATTAAGTAACAATTATGTTTTGTTTGTAAACATTATATAATTAAAAAAAAAACAATACAATATAATAAATAAATAAAAAACATTTGTTTTAATATAACCATACAATAAATTTAAAAAAAAACTATATAACAATACAATTAAAAAAATAAAAAATAAAAATATAATATTATAACATTTGTTTTTAACATTTAAATATTTAAATTTCTTTTTAATTTTTTTTTTTTTTTTTAATTTAAGTATTAAAACAACATTATAAAAAATTTAATTTTTTCTTTTATTTTGTTTAATTTCTTTTATTTTGTTTTATTTATTTTTATTTAATTACTATATAATGTGAAATAGAAATTTGTAATTTTCATATATATATATATATATATATATATTTTCTGAGTAAGTTTAATCTATTAATATACAAAAAAGATTACATGGACGCTGAAGCCTCAGAAATTCTGGCCCGAGAGATGGGCATTCTAGTGCAGCCATGATAGTTTAACAAAATAACACACAGTGCCTATAGACTGATACAACATTGATGCACAGAAAGACTTCTAAGCACAGAGAAGCCGCCCTTATAGGGAAATCCGGCTTGAGAATCCAAACAGTGTATTAACCTACAACATTCAGCTTCAGAGATGTAAACACAGTTATACAAAATGAACTGTCGCCCGCTAGGGGAAAACCAACATTCAATAGAACAAAAAGGGTAGAACCAATTGAACTGAGTCATCATACGTGAGCCAGAGCCGAGTCTGGCACAAAGAGCAGTCGGGTGAAATCGCGAAGTTGGGAAACACTTTTTGGCAGACGACTAGAATTTGGGAGAAATTTTTAATTTCTCATCCGAGAAAATAGTCAACTCTATTTCTAGACCGAGAGTTTTAAAAACTCTCGTCCGAGATTTTTATTTGGTTTAACCGGAGTTAAAAATCTCTCGGACGAGAGTTATGCATTTTCTCGTCCGAGAGTTTTATTGACGGAAACTCTCGGGAAGACTTTCAAACGAGAGTTAAAAAAACTCTCGGACGAGAGTTAAAAAAACTCTCGGATGAGAGTTTTAAAACTCTCGTATGAGAGTTTTAAAAACTCTCATCCGAGAGTTTTATTCCTATAATAAAACACAAAAATTATTAAGTTTTTAGAATTGGTACGTTATATAATTTAAATAGTACTTTATTAAAATTAAAAAATGATAAAAAATAATAAAATTATAATTTTATTTTAAAATATTTTATTATTATTAATGATAAAAAATACATGAAGATTTAATTAAATAAAATTTGTTACAATATTTTGTAATATCAATGTTATATAAAAAACTAAAAATATTTGTATATAAAACTAATTGATATATTAATATAAATAAAATAAAATTCTAAAACATAAATCAAAATAAAAACAACTATATATAATTTATATAATATTTTTTTTTGAAATTAATAAACAAATTTAAATTTAAAAAACAATTGACTAAATGCAATGAGGTGATAAAGGAGACAATGCATAGCACCTTAATATCGTTATAAATTCTTGGAAATCTCGAGAAATTTTTGAAGTGAGATGAGCTTCTTGGAATGGGTCACTTTATCTTCCACTTCAGTTTCACACAATTAACTTGAAAGGAAGTGTATTTTCCTAGGTATGGATGTAAGGGAATGAACAATATTATTTGAACATTGAGTGAGACTCCCTTCTTGGAATGGGTCCTCCTATATTCCACTTTAGTTTCACAAGATTAAATTGAAATGAAGTTTATTTTCCTAGGTATGGATGTAAGGGGATAAAGAATATTATCCGAAAAGGAAATGAATGTTAAGTGTGACATTCCAAGCAGAAGTGTATGGGATTGGAGAATTATGTTATTGCGGAAAACTAACCCTTGACCCATAACCCTTGACCCCTTAAACCCTAATTCCTAACCCCTAAACCCTTAACCCCCTAAACCTTAAACCTCTAAACCCTTAACCCCTAACCCATTTACCCCCACTAAACCTCTAAATCCATAACCCATTTAACCCCTAAACCCTTAACCCCTACCCCTAACACATTAACCCCTAACCCATTTAAGCACCTAAACCCCAAAAACCCTAACTCCTAACCCCTAAAATACTTAACTGCTAAATACCCTAACCCCCTAAACCTCTAAACCAATCCTAACCCATTTAACCCCCTAAACCTCAAAACCCCTAACCCCTTAAACCCTAATTCCCAACCCATAACCCTTGACCCCTTAAACCCTATTTCCTAACCCCTAAACCCTTAACCCCTAACCCCTTAAACCCTAATTCCCAACCCCTAACCAATTCAACGCCCTAAAACCCTAAAACCCTAACCCATTTAAGTGTTTATTCCATTTAACCCCCAAAACCCTAACCCCTAACCCCTAAAATCCTTCACTGCTAAATCCCCTAAACCTCTAAACCTATAACCCATTTAACCCCCTAAACCCTAAACCTCTAAACCCTAAATTCTTAACCCCTTAAACCCTAATTCCCAACCCCTAAACAATTCAACACCCTAAACCCCTAAAAACCTAACCCATTTAACCCCATTAACCCCTAACTTCTAACCCCTAAAATCCTTAACCGCTAAATCCCCTAACCCCCTAAACCTCTAAACAAACCCTAACCCATTTAACCGCCTAAACCCTAACCTATAACCCCTTAAACCCTAATTCCCAACCCATAACCCATTCAACCCCTTAAACACCTAAACCTCTAACCCATTAACCCTTGACCCCTTAAACACTAATTCCTAACCCTTAACCCATTTAACCCCCTAAACCCTAAACCTCTAAACCCTTAACCCCTAACCCATTTACCCCCACTAAACCTCTAAAACCCTAACCCATTTAAACCCTAAACGCTAAACCTCTAAACCCTTAACCCCTACCCCTAACTCGTTAACCCCTACCCCATTTAAGCCCTTAAACCCCAAAACCCCTAACCCCTTAAACCCTAATTCCCAACCCATAACCCTTGACCCCTTAAACCCTAATTCCTAACCCTTAAACCCTTAAGCCCTAATTCTCAACCCCTAACCATTTCAACACCGTAAACCCCTAAAAACCTAACCCATTTAAGTGTGGATTCCATTTAACCCCCAAAACCCTAACCCCTAACCCCTAAAATCCTTCACTACTAAATCCCCTAACCCCATAAACCTCTAAACCTATAACCCATTTAACCCCCTAAACCCTAAACCTCTAAACCCTTAACCCCTAACCCCTAAAACCCTAATTCCCAACCCCTAACCAATTAGACACCCTAAACCCCTAAAAACCTAACCCATTTAACCCCATTAACCACTAACTTCTAACCCCTAAAATCCTTAGCTGCTAAATCCCCTAACCCCCTAAACCTCTAAACCAACCCTAACCCATTTAACCCCCTAAACCCAAAACCTATAACCCCTTAAACCCTAATTCCCAACCCATAACCCATTCAACCCCTTAAACACCTAAACCTCTAACCCCTTAACCCTTGACCCCTTAAACCCTAATTCCTAACTGAGCTAACCCATTTAACCCCCTAAACCCTAAACCTCTAATCCTTTAACCCCTAACCCATTTACCCCGACTAAACCTCTAAACCCCTAACCCATTTAACCCCTAAACCCTAAACCTCTAAACCCTTAACCCCTACCCCTAACCCATTTAAGCCCCTAAACCCCAAAACCCCTAACCACTTCAACACCCTAAACCCCTAAAACCCTAACCCATTTAAGAGTGGCTAAATTTAACCCCCAAAACCCTAACCCCCAACCCCTAAAATCCTTCACTGCTAAATCCCCTAACCCCCTAAACCTCTAAACCTGTAACCCATATAACCCCCTAGAACCTAAACCTCTAAACCGTTAACCCCTAACCCCTTAAACCTTAATTCCCAACCCATAACTCTTGACACCTTAAACCCTAATTCATAACCCCTAAACCCTTAACCCCCTAAACCCTAAACCTCTAAACCCTTAACCCCTAACCCATTTACCCCCACTAAACCTCTAAACCCCTAACCCATTTAACCCCTAAACCCTAAACCTCTAAACCCTTAAGCCCTACCCCTAACCCGTTAACCCAAAACCCATTTAAGCCCCTAAACCCCAAAACCCCTAACCAATTCAACACCCTAAACCCCTAAAAACCTAACCCATTTAAGTATGGATTCCATTTAACCTCCAAAACCCTAACCCCTAACCCCTAAAATCCCTCGCTGCTAAATCCCCTAAACCCCTAAACCTCTAAACCTGTAACCCATTTAAGCCCATAAACCAAAAAACCCTTAACCAATTCAACACGCTAAACCCCTAAAAACAGAACCCATTTAAGTGTGGATTCCATTTAACCCCCAAAACCCTAACCCCTAACCCCTAAAATCCTTCATTGCTAAATCTTGTAACCCCCTAAACCTTTAAACCTATACCCCATTCAACCCCCTAAACCCTAAACTTCTAAACCCTTAACCCCTAACCCCTTAAACCATAATTCCCAACCCATAACCCTTGACCCCTTAAACAATAATTACTAACCCCTAAACCCTTAACCCCCTAAACCCTAAACCTCTAAACCCTTAACCCCCAAACCATTTACCCCTACTAAACCTCTAAAACCCTAACCCATTTAACCCCTAAACCCTAAACCTCTAAACCCTTAACCCCTACCCCTAACCCGTTAACCCTTAACCCATTTAAGCCCCTAAACCCCAAAACCCCTAACCCCTTAAACCCTAATTCCCAACCCATAACCCTTGACCCCTTAAACCCTAATTCCTAACCCCTCAAACCTTAACCCCTAATCCATTAAACCCTAATCCCCAACCCCTAACCAATTCAACACCCTAAACCCCTAAAAACCTAACCCATTTAAATGTGGATTCAATTTAACCCCCAAAACCCTAACCCCTAACCCCTAAAATCCTTCACTGCTAAATCCCCTAACCCCCTAAACCTCTAAACATGTAACCCATTTAACCCCCTAAACCCTAAACCTCTAAACCCTTAACCCCTAACCCCTTAAACCTTAATTCCCAACCCCTAACCAATTCAACACCCTAAACCCCTGAAAACCTAACCCATTTAAGTGTGGATTCCATTTAACCCCCAAAACCCTAACCCATAACCCCTAAATCCTTGACTGCTAAATCCCCTAACCCCCTAAACCTCTAAACATGTAACCCATTTAACCCCTTAAACCCTAAACCTCTAAACCCTAATCCCCTAACCCCTTAAACCTCTAAACCAACCC
Source organism: Pinus albicaulis (assembly GCA_034641835.2). Taxonomy (NCBI): domain Eukaryota; kingdom Viridiplantae; phylum Streptophyta; class Pinopsida; order Pinales; family Pinaceae; genus Pinus; species Pinus albicaulis. The sequence continues at coordinate 129,339 of JAXQQM020077316.1, forward strand.
TAACACATTTAACCCCTTAAACCCTAAACCTATAACCCCTTAAACCCTAATTCCCAACCCATAACCCATTCAACCCCTTAAACACCTAAACCTCTAACCACTTAACCCTTGACCCCATAAACCCTAATTCCTAACCCCTAACCCATTTAACCCCCTAAACCCTAAACCTCTAAACCCTTAACCCATACCCCTAACCCGTTAACCCCTAACTTCTAACCCCTAAAATCCTTAACTACTAAATCCCCTAACTCCCTAAACATCTAAACCAACCCTAACCGATTTAACCCCCTAAACACTAAACCTATAACCCCTTAAACCCTAATTCCCAACCCATAACCCATTCAACCCCTTAAACACCTAAACCTCTAACCCCTTAACCCTTGACCCCTTAAACCCTAATTCCTAACGCCTAACCCATTTAACCCCCTAAACCCTAAACCTCTAAACCCTTAACCCCTAACCCATTTACCCCCACTAAACCTCTAAACCCCTAACTCATTTAACCCCTAAACCCTAAAACTCTAAACCCTTAACCCCTACCACTAACCCGTTCACCCCTAACCCATTTAAGCCCCTAAACCCCTAACCCCTTAAACCCTAACCAATTCAACACCGTAAACCCCTAAAAACCTAACCCATTTAAGTGTGGATTCCATTTAACCCCCAAAACCTTAACCCCAAACCCCTAAAATCCTTCACTGCTAAATCCCCTAACCCCCTAAACCTCTAAACCTGTAACCCATTTAACCCCCTAAACCGTAAACCTCTAAACCCTTAACCCCTAACCCCTTAAACCCTAATTCTGAACCCCTAACCAATTCAACATCCTAAACCCCTAAGAACCTAACCCATTTAAGTGTGGATTCCATTTAACCCCCAAAACCCTAACCCCTAACCCCTAAAATCCTTCACTGCTAAATCCCCTAACCCCCTAAACCTCTAAACCTGTAACCCATTTAACCCCCTAAACCCTAAACCTCTAAACCCTTAACCCCTAACCCCTAAAACCCTAATTACGAACCCATAACCAATTCAACACCCTAAACACCTAAAAACCTAACCCATTTAATCCCATTAACCCCTAACTTCTAACCCCTAAAATCCTTAATTGCTAAATCCCCTAACCCCTAAACCTCTAAACCAACCCTAACCCATTTAACCCCATAAACACTAAACCTATAACCCCTTAAACCCTAATTCCCAACCCATAACCCATTCAACCCCTTAAACACCTAAACCTCTAACCCCCTTAACCACTAACCCCTAAAACCCTAATTCCCAACCCCTAACCAATTAGACACCCTAAACCCCTAAAAACCTAACCCATTTAACCCCATTAACCACTAACTTCTAAACCCTAAAATCCTTAACTGCTAAATCCCCTAACCCCCTAAACCTCTAAACCAACCCTAACCCATTTAACCCCCTAAACCCAAAACCTATAACCCCTTAAACCCTAATTCCCGACCCATAACCCGTTCAACCCCTTAAACACCTAAACCTCCTTGTACTTTGATCCCCTTAATAAGATTCCTAACTCCTAACCCATTTAACCCCTAGACACCTAGGCTTTGTTAAACCGTTGGGCTAACCCATTTACCCTAAACCTCTAAACCTAACCCATTTTAACCCCAAAACCTAAACCTCTAAGCCACTTAACCCTACCCTAACCACCAAGCCTAAGCTTCAAAACCCCTAACCAAACAACACCTCAACCCCTAAAAAACCTAACCCATTTAAGTGTGGATTCCATTTAACCCCCAAAACCCTAACCCCTAAAATCCTTCACTGCTAAATCCCCTAACCCCCTAAACCTCTAAACCTGTAACCCATATAACCCCCTAAACCCTAAACCTCTATACCCTTAACCCTTAACCCCTTAAACCCTAATTCCCAACCCATAACCCTTGACCCCTTAAACCCTAATTCCTAACCCCTAAACCCTTAACCCCCTAAACCCTAAACCTTTAAACCCTTAACCCCTAACCCATTTACCCCCACTAAACCTCTAAACCCCTAACCCATTTAACCCTTAAACCCTAAACATCTAAACCCTTAACCCCTACCCCTAACCCATTTAAGCCCTTAAACTCCAAAACCCCTAACCAATTCAACACCCTAAACCCTTAAAAATCTAACCCATTTAAGTGTGGATTCCATTTAAACCCCAAAACCCTAACCCCTAACCCCTAAAATCCTTCACTGCTAAATCCCCTAAACCCCTAAACCTCTAAACCTGTAACCCATTTAACCCCCTAAACCCTAAACCTCTAAACCCTTAACCCCTAACCCTTAAAACCCTAATTCCGAACCCCTAACCAATTCAACACCCTAAACCCCTAAAAACCTAACCCATTTAACTCCATTAACCCCTAACTTCTAACCTCTAAAATCCTTAACTGCTAAATACCCTAACCCCCTAAACCTATAACCCCTTAAACCCTAATTCCCAACCCATAACCCATTGAACCCCTTAAACACCTAAACCTCTAACCCTTAACCCTTGACCCCTTAAACCCTAATTCCTAACCCCTAACCCATTTAACGCCCTAAACCTTAAACCTATAAACCCTTAACCCTACCCCTAACCCGTTAACCCCTAACTTCTAACCCCAAAAATCTTTAACTGCTAAATCCCCTAACCCCCTAAACCTATAAACCAACCCTAACCAATTTAACCCCCTAAACCCTAAACCTATAACCCCTTAAACCCTAATTCCCAACCCATAGCCCATTCAACCCCTTAAACACCTAAACCTCTAACCCCTTAACCCTTGACCCCTTAAACCCTAATTCCTAACTCCTAACCCATTTAACCTCCTAAACCCTAAACCTCTAAACCCTTAACCCCTAACCCATTTAACCCCTAAACACTAAACCCCTACCCCTAACTCGTTAACCCCTAACCCATTTAAGCCCCTAAACCCCAAAACCCCTAAACAATTCAACACCCTAAACCCCTAAAAACCTAACCCATTTAAGTGTGGATTCCATTTAACCCCAAAAACCCTAACCCCCAACCCCTAAAATCCTTCACTTCTAAATCCCCTACCCCCCTAAACCTCTAAACCTGTAACCCATATAACCCCCTAAACCCTAAACGTCTAAACCCTTAACCCATAACCCCTTAAACCCTAATTCCAAACCCATAACCCTTGACACCTTAAACCATAATTCCTAACCCCTAAACCCTTAACCCCCTAAACCCTAAACCTCTAAACCCTTAACCCCTAACCCATTTACCTCCACTAAACCTCTAAACCCCTAACCCATTTAACCCTTAAACCCTAAACCTCTAAACCCTTAACCCCTACCCCTAACACATTTAAGCCCCTAATTCCCAACCCCTAACCAATTCAACACCGTAAACCCCTAAAAACCAAACCCATTTAAGTGTGGATTCCATTTAACCCCCAAAACCCTAACCCCTAACCCCTAAAATCCTTCACTGCTAAATCCCCTAACCCCCTAAACCTCTAAACCTGTAACCCATTTAACCCCCCAAACCCCGAGCCTAACCAATTCAACACCTAAACCTAAAAACCTATCATTTTAAGTGTAGATTCCCAACCCATAACCCTTGACCCCTTAAACCCTAATTCCTAATCCCCAAACCCTTAGAAAACCCCTAAACCTAAACCTCTAAACCCTTAACCCCTAACTGCCATTTACCCCACTACTAAGCCTCTAAACCAGTGAAACCCTGCCCCCTAACCAATCACCCCATGGCCCAAAAGCCTAACCCCTTAAACCTAATTCCTGTCCACTAAACCCTTAACCCCTAAACCCTTAAACCCTAATTCCCAACCCCTAACCAGTTCAACACCGTAAACCCCTAGAAACCTAACCCATTTAAGTGTGGATTCCATTTAACCCCCAAAACCCTAACCCCTAACCCCTAAAATCCTTCACTGCTAAATCCCCTAACCCCCTAAACCTCTAAACTTGTAACCCATTTAACCCCCTAAACCCTAAACCTCTAAACCCTTAACCCCTAACCCCTTAAACCCTAATTCCCAACCCCTAACCAATTTAACACCCTAAACCCCTAAAATCCTAACCCATTTAAGTGTGGATTCCATTTAACCCCCAAAACCCTAACCTCTAAAATCCTTCACTGCTAAATCCCCTAACCCCTAAACCTCTAAACCTGTAATCCATTTAACCCCCTAAACCCTAAACCTCTAAACCCTTAACACCTAACCCCTTAAACCCTAATTCCCAACCCCTAACCAATTCAACGCCCTAAACCCCTAAAAACCTAACCCATTTAACCCCATTAACCCCTAACTTCTAACCCCTAAAATCCTTAACTGATAAATCCCCTAACCCCCTAAATCTCTAAACCAACCCTAACCCATTTAACCCCCTAAACCTATAACCCCTTAAACCCTAATTCCCAACTCATAACCCATGCAACCCCTTAAACACCTAAACCTCTAACCGCTTAACCCTTGACCCCTTAAACCCTAATTCCTAACCCCTAACCCATTTAACCACCTAAACCCTAAACCTCTAAACCCTTAACCCCTAACCTATTTAAGCCCCTAAACCCCAAAACCCCTAACCCATTTGACCCCTTAAACCCTAAACATGTAAACCCCTAACATATAAACCCCTAAACCCTAAACCCTAAACATATAAAACCTTAAACATATAAACCCCTAACATATAAACTCCTTTATAGTCGTTAGAAAGCTAGTCATTATTGAGTTAGTTATTTAATTAGTTGTTAAGGAGATTAAATAATTATTAGTTAATTAGTTATTAAGGGATTCTTTAAGTATTCAAGAAAAATTAAAAAGGTTAAAGATAATATTAAATTACTTATTAAAAATATTTAATTAAAAACAATTTAATTATTAAAATATTTCAATATTTTTATAAATATTATAATTATTTTAATAACTATTTAGATTAACTAGAAAGTATTACAAATTCATATCTAAAAAGAGGGAAATAAATATCTTAAATTAGATAAAAAGGATAAAGAAAGAAGAGGAAATTACCCTAAACATATAAACCCCTAAAACTTTTGATTAAAACATTTAATAAAACTCTCGGCCGAGAGTTTTCTAAACTCTCGGCCTAGATTTTTCTAAACTCTCGTCCTAGAGTTTTCAAAACTCTCGGCCTAGAGTTTTCTAAACTCTCGGCCGAGAGTTTCATCGGGTAAACTCTCGGGCGCAAACTCTCGTCCGAGAGTTTTTTAAACTTTCGGCCGAGAGTTTGGCCGTGCGTTTAAATGTAACTTTAGGCGAGTTAAACTCTCGGTCGAGAGTTTTATAAATTTCTTGTCCGAGACATTATCTCGGCCGAGAGTTTCTGGTCAACAAAAAAACAGAAAATTCTGCAGTTTTCAGGAACCTGCAACTTTGGAAGGGCAGAACACCTACAAAAACAAAATGTTATATGTCGGACAAAGTACCATTAGATTCATCTCTGAATCTAGTTTCTGATGGTATGAGATTTGTGGAGTTTCATTAAAAAATTCAATTTTTTATTAATTTTTTACTAAACTGTGTCACTATGGAATTTCATTGTTCGAAAAATTACACTGAATGAAAATTAAATAACTTTCAAATGAGGACACCAAAAAATTCAAAAAAATCATACTGCACTTCCTCTCCCTGTCTACTTCAAAAAGGTACTCTCATTTTTCTTATTGACGATCACATTGAAAATAAAATCAAAGGATGATAAAATGTACTGAAACATCACTGTTTTTTTGTCCTCTTCCATTTCAAAAAATAATAAAAAATAGTGATTTAATCCGAAAATTACCGAAAAATAGTCTGTGCACTAGAGCAATATATGCAGATTATGATGCTATGGTTTTTTTCCAAAAAATGAATAACCTTCCCTAAAAAAATTAAAGGATTATAAAGTGACTATTTATGTTTGCCTGAAAATTTCAAGTATATGCAGTTAGTAAACAAGAAATTTACCCCTCTATATGTCAATATTTTAAAAAAAAAAATATGGGTATGGAGGTAAGACAATTCTCTACAATTCTTGTTTTTATGTCAAAGCATAATTTGCAATAAAAATATGAGTTTAGTGGAGTTGAAGTTGAAAAACATAGAAAATTACAATTTTCAACGTCAAAAAAGGGCAAAAAGTGTTTCCCAACTTCACATAGAAACTCCTATCCGAGGTTAAAAATGTAGACATCAAGTGACTCTCTAGCTAGATTTAATAAAGTGAGAAGTAGTGATGAAAAATTGTGAAATTTAGATGTTCACGTACATTTCTTACCAGTGCTAAACAATATTGACTAGGCTTAGAACCAACTACACACTTAATGAAACATTTTTAATAGTTAGAAAAAGCAAGAAAAAAAATCCTAATGTTCCTTGAAGTAAGGAGAAAAAGGTACCCATCTCTTGAGAGAAAGGTAGGAAATGGAAGAAATAAGAACATTGTATTTGTATATATCTCTCCAATAATACACATTTTTTAAATTATTTCACTTTTTTGTTCTCTTTTCTTTTTATCTATTGCTTGTGTTGTGTTGGGAGCACTTTTGTCTTCTCTTTATGTTAATATGGTTGGTCCTTTGAGTTTGAGTGAGAATTGGAGTCCTCCATCGAGGTTGAGTTCAAATTATATATGTGATAAAGAGGAGGGTGGCCTTTAGGGGTTGCGGATATCCATTGAGTTTGAGTCAGAGTTGGAGTCTTCTATCTTGAGTTCAGATTATATATGTGATAAAGGGGATGATACTTTGTTAGATGCCAATTAATAAGCTACTCTATGGTTTTTTTTCTCAATAATGCTATGTATTTTTATTTTCATATAATGTTTTTGTTTTAGCTCGACATTTTCTAATTTTAAATCTACTTTTCTCTACTCTATCTTAAATTTCACTGCCCTAATATGTTAGTAGTTATTTGAAATATAATTTTCACATCAACATACCAAACATGGTTAAAATGGTTTATTCCAATTTCAAGAAATGAAGAATTTGACATCATGTATATGCCAAATTCCATGTATGTGGTCTTCACCTTTTTCAACAAACTATTTATATATTCTATTTCATGTATTACAAAAACTATATAATGGCAGGTATCCAGTTTTACCATCCATTTAATTTATATAACTATGCTAGCTCTTAAGAGTAATATTATTTTGTCATCCACCATACTGCAAACTACAGTTTCTTGATTGCACTAAATTATCTTTATCTTCACCCATTTAATTTAATAATCATATTTTATATTTTAATGTCCATAATGTTTGCGTTAACTATCACACTCGACAGTTTCTTGATTGGAAGATATTCTCTTTGTCCTCACCCATTTAATTTAGTTTTTTTTATTTTATATTTGGAGGTCCATAATGCTTTAATTATACATTTTTTACATTCATGCAGACGCTTAAAGGTTATTTTCCCCTAACTTTTATATATTTATAATTGGTTGAATAAGTGTTAAAATTTTATTTTAATAACTATTAATTATTTGTCACATTTGATTTAAAAATAGATTTTTCCAAATTATTAATTTTATTTTCACAACGTCAACTCAATTGAAAAGATATACTACTTTTTAATGAGCATTACATTTTTTTTGTTTTAATTTTCTATCAATAATTATAAAATTTAAATATATATAAATATATTATTTAAAATGTTTATTTTATTTTATTTTAGTTTCATTTGAGAATTTTAATTTTTCATTTAAAATGTAAACAATTTATATCAAAAAGTAAATGAGTTTCAAATTTTTTAATATATTTTATTTATAAATTCTGTTATATTAATCTTTTTATCATAATAAAATATTTCTAAATACCAGTTTAGATCCATCTTAACTCTGAATCTATCAAGGGCTAAGAGGGATCAAATCTCTCGAGGTGTAAACCTCTTTTTTGAGTGCAAAGTTTGAGCAAAAGTTCACCTCGAGAGATCTCTCTGGGCGCTTGATAGATCCAGAGTTAAGATGGATCTAGGTTGGTTTCAATAGTGTGGGTCCAAAGAAAATTTATCGATAATATGAGGAACATATGATTAATTTTATCAATAATATGTAAATACATCTAATATTAATATAACCATTTTAAATATGCTAAATATGTGCAAGATTTATAGAGTCATTTTAATTTTAAATTTTCTTAGTTACCTTAGTTTGCTGAGATGATAAATATTGTAAAATAACTTTAATAATGAAAAATTATGAAATAAAAAATTTGAATGCAAAGTGACAATGTAATAACATTGAATGATATAAAATGTGAATAATAAGAATGTAGTCAATTACAAATAACCTTCATTGTGATCAATCTCAAACTATTTTCTTCTACTATTCTTAATGTCACCCTTGTTAGTTGTGTCATCTATTCATATCTATTATATGAAAAGGAAAGTTAGAATCATAAACAATTTAAATATTTAGTATCATACTTTGTCTCTCTTGCTCTCCAATATTAATAGGTTTAATTACAATAACACAAAAATCATATACATTATCAATAATTTTTTGTGCTTACACTGAAATCAATGGACAATATTAATCCAATGACTTTAAAATTAATGTACTATCATACATCCAATTACATCAAATCATAAATCAACATATACACTCAAATCAATGCATATAATGCAAGAAATAAAAAAATATTAAAAAACAATATCTACACTGAAATCAATGCATCTAATGCAAGTAATAAAATACTATTAGAAATAAACATCTACACTAAAATCAATGCATCTACTGCAAGTAGGAAAATGGGATTAAAAACCAACATCTACACTAAAATCAATGCATCTAGTGCAAGCAATCAAATAGGATTAGAAATCACCATATACATTGAAATCAATGTATTTAGTTCAAGAGCAAGATGTGGATGGGTTGTGGGTGGGAAATCAATGTATTTAGTTCTGGATTAGAAATGATCTACGTTGAAATCAATGTATCTAGTGCAAGCAATCAAATATCATTAGAAATCAACATATACGTTGAAATTAATGCATCTAGTGCAATAAATCAGATGGGATTATAAATCAAAATCTACATTGAAAGAAATGCATTTAGTGCAATAAATCAAATAGGGTTACAAATAAGTTACATTGAAATCAATGCATCAGTGCAAGTAATCAAATATCATTAGAAATCAACATCTACACTAAAATCAATGTATCTATTCCAAACAATCAAATAGGATTAGAAATCACCATCTACACTAAAATCAATGAATCTCGTGCAAGAAATTTTCTTCCCTCTCTCCCCCCTCCATATATATATATATATATCCCTCCATCTCTCCTTATTTGTCTCTTTATCACATCACGCAAAACACACATGCTCTCTCACTCCATATCTATCAATATATTTGTCCTTACCTCCTTGTCTCCATGTATCCTTTATTTCTCTTCACCTTCCATCTATATCTCTATCTCCCTCTGGATATCTATATCAACCCCAAAACATACACTATATTTCTCCAATCTATCTATCTATCGGACCCTCCTCCTCTCCCTCTCCCTCATGCTATCCTCTCTCCCTCTCTCTCCATCTTCCTTATCACTCCCCCTCTCTCTCTCTCCACCTTTCACTCTATATTTCTTTATTCTTACCTCCCTCTCTCTCTCTCTCCACCTTTCACTCTATATTTCTTTATTCTTACCTCCCTCCCTCTCCCTTCTCTCCATCTCTCCTTGTTTGTATCTATATCTCACCCCCACATACACACTCTCTCCATCTCTCCCTTGTCACACCCTCTCTCTCTCCACTAATCAATCTCTATGGCTTTCTTCTTCCCTCCCTCTCTCCACCTCCAACTTCATATCTTTATCCCTCCCTCTCTCCTCCTCTCTTTCAAGTCCCCTCTCTTTTCCTTCCTCTCTCTCCCTTTCTCTTCTAACTCCCTCTCTCTTCCCGCATCTCTCTCTCTCTCTCTCTCTCTCTCTCTCTCTCTCTCTCTCTCTCGCTACAATCATCTCTCTTCCCCGATCACTCTCTTCCTCTCTCTCAAGTCCTCTCCATCCATTTATCTCTCGCCTCCCTCTATGTGCCCTCTCTCTCTCTCTCTCTCTCTCTCTCTCTCTCCCTACAATCCTCCCTCTTCCCCCATCACTCTCTTCCTCTCTCTCAAGTTCTCTCCCTCCCTTTATCTCCCGCCTCCCTCTATGTGCCCTCTCTCTCTCTCTCTCTTTTCCCTTCAATCCACTGTCTTCCCCCATCACTCTATCTATCTCTCCAACTATGTTACTATATCCCTCCCTTTTTCCTTCTCTCTTCCCTTATCTCCATCACTCCCATGTCTCTTTATCTCACCCCTAAACGTACACACTCTCTCTCCATCTCTCCCTTGCCACTCCCTCTCTCTCAACTTCTCACTCTATGCATTTCTTCTTCCCTCCCTCTCTCCCCTTCCAAATCCATATCTCTATCCCTCTCTCTCTCCTCCTCCTCTCATCCTTCTTGTCTCTACCTTTCTCTCCTACCGCCCTCTCCCTCATCCTTTCTCTTTCTCTCTCTCTCTACCCTCCAATCCTTTCTCCTTCTCCCTCCCTCTGTTACCCTTATCTACCTCTCTCGGTCCTCTCCCTCTCTCTTCATCCCTCCTCTCCCACCTCTTTTAGTTTATCTCCATCTCTCCAGTGTCACTCCCCCTATTTCTCTACCTCTATCATATGTCTTTGATCTTCCCTCCAATATATATTGAGAGTTAAGATATATATATTGATCATATATTAATATATATAATAATATAACAAATTTAATATTGTATTCATCTAAATTTATTTAATTTAATAATATTTATATTACAATATATTAACATGAATACTAGATTTAATAATAATAATAATAATAATTTAATATTAATGTTAAGGTTAATATTTTTTTTTTTGCATGGTATTAATAATAATTTGGTCCATAGACTTCATATATAATTAGATGTTGATTTATAATCCTATTTGATATATTTTTATTTATTTACCTTACCTTTTTATATCTCTTTTATATTTATTTATTTATCATACCTCTTTTATAAATATGGTATTTGGTCCATGGTATTTGGGACATAGGATTCACCTAAATAAAACCTCTTTTTTGAGTTTTGTAAATAGAGGTTTATGGAGTAAATATAAAAAAAAAAGTTTTATTTATTTACCATACCTCTAGTTTATTTCTATTTTTATTTATTTACCATACCTCGAGAGTAATTATAAAAAAAGGTATTATTTATTTACCATACCACTAGTTTATTTTTATCTTTAATTATTTACCATATCTTTTCTTGAGTGTTAGTAAACTTATTTATATTTTAGATTTATATTGTTTAAATTTATTTTAAATTTTAAATTGTTTATTTATATGGTTATGTAAGTTATTGTTTAAATACACATTATTTAGATTTTACTGTTTAAATTTTCTTTAGTTTTTTTTGTTTTGGCTTTCGACATACTTACGCATTGGGGTCATACTACGCTGTAGAATGAGCCTTTCAGCGCAATTAATTATTTATAAATATTAATTATAAAATTAAAATCTTATCCTATGAAGGAGTCATATTTTCTTATGCAACTTACAATTTTTTTTTACGACTACTCACTTTTTTGTGTGAGTTTAATACACTTTTATTTATATATTTAATATTTTAATAATATTATTTGATTTATGTTTATTTTATTTTCATTTTTTAATAATTATTTAATTATTTTATGTTTTGGAGTTTTTGGGTTGAATTTGAGAAAACAATTTTTGGTTAGATCAAGTTTTTGTTGTTTAAAACATGTTTTTGAATGCACAAATAGATTCAGTGCTTTAAAAATTGAAAAATCTTGTAGAGGTTGCTTGAATTGTGCAGAGTTTACACATCAAACTAGAGTTCAAATTTGATGGGAACTCTCACTAAGTTCCTCAACTAGATCAGCCTGAGTCCAGGTACAAAGGTAATGTTTTATTTTTTCTACAACCTTCACAACCAATTGTAAAGGTCTACAAGGAACTTACACAAGAATATATTGTATTGATCGCTCGCAGGCTCCGCGTACAAAAATACAAAAATATTCCTTCACTCGCTTCACACTTTTATGACGAAGTTGTGCTTGTTGAGAGGTAAAACTCTCTACCTTTTCATGACACCAATCTTGTAACCAATCTTGTAGATCCTTCTTAAAAATCCTCGACACCATGTTCTAAATCTCTTTTAGGAATTTCAAGTCCCTACAATGGAAGCATTTATTAGTGGAAAATTATGAAAAGGTGGAGACTCTAGGTTGAGACATAGGGGCCAACAAAGGATCCAGTGTAGTCTAGAGTAATGCTGAAATTTTCACTACTAAAAAAAATAAGGCATCCCACTCAAGATGTGTCCCAACCTTACTCGGTTAAAGGATCAGAACTAGGTATCAAAGAGACTTGCATAAGGAGTAACACTTATCTCTGACTTAGAAATCATGGCATCAAATATATGACCATCACAAAGGGAAACACGCAAGCATTCAAAGAAAGAGGATATACACATTCATTCTTAATAAAAAAATTAAACGGTCCCATAAAACCAACAATTGAAAATCCATAAGCAACCCCACAACTCCTTTTAATTAGCGTCAAGTTTATCAACTCCACGGCTAATCATTATAAAATCACCGAAATAAATAATTGTCTAAAAATATACTAAAGAAAATATCTCTTTATAAAAGCGTAAAAATAGTCATAAATATAAATCACTCGGATAAATAAAGTAGTTTCAAGTTTATCGATCAAGTTTTACTCCACGGCTAATCATTATAAAATCACCGAAATAAATAATTGTCTAAAAATATACTAAAGAAAATAACTCTTTAGAAAAGCGTAAAAATATTCATAAATATAAATAACTAGGATAAATAATTCTAAGCTT
>JAXQQM020081903.1:0-18377 GCA_034641835.2 Pinus albicaulis
CCGTTTAACTGATACTCTTTGACTGCTCTGATACATTTTGACCTTTATTCATCCTTTTATTCTTCTTACCATGACTTACTGTAGTACATAATAAAAAATTCAGGTAAGGATAATTTTTACAAAAGTTCTAACAGTTCTTCCCACCATTTATCTTCCGGAATCCTGGTCCTTTGTAGCTTTCTGAGAGTTTCATCAGTCTCTGTATACCTAAATAAAGTATGTTGAGTCGGGAACAAATTCTTTACTTCATGCTCAAGATAAAACAAATTTTCTAATCTATCATGAAGATTTTTTCCTGTAGGCAATGCTGTTGTTAGTGAACTAGTTGAGGTACTGGCCTGATTGTCAGCATGCTTGTCCAATTTTTCAACATAACTTTCCAGGTCCATCAATTTATCTTCTGAAACTAAAGGACTGGGAAATCCTTTATTCAACAAAATATCAAATCTTTTTCTGAAGGCAGTGATTTCTTCTTGCATGTCAGAGCATCTTCGTTCCAAATTCTGCATCAGAGTTCTTTTGGTAAAAACTCTCTTTATTTCAAAAATTGTGCCTGTCCTGTCTTGAATACCAAATTCTTCAAGTTGCTGCATGTTTAGAGTATTTAGAAAATGGATGAGTTTATTGGCTTGTTCAGGCCTGTTTCCCAGTTCTTCTCTTGCTCTTAGGACTTCTTCTATAGCCAATTTGACTAAATCATTCTGTTCTTGCATTATTTGAATTGAGGGCCAGACAAATTTTATTGATTGGATGATGTTATCCCAAAGAATTTCATTTATTTATTTTAAAGGCTTCTCCAATGTGAGATCCTTTTCTAATTTATGGACCAACTTTTCTAATCTGTTGACCTCTCTTATTTTATCTGCAACATTCATCTTTGAGAGGTCATACTTTTGTTCCAAAGAGGTAAGTTTCACCTTTGTCCTTTGTAGCTCAGTCACTTGGAGTTTCAATTCCTCCATTGATTTTGTTAATTCTTCTTGTTGATTTTGTTGTAGTACCTGTAAATACCTCTGGTGTAGATGCTGGAACACTAGGCTGCTTATCTTTCAATGCTTTTTCTAGCTCTTTATCTGTTTCATTAAGTTGCTCATTCAGTTTTAAGAGAAAGTCCATTAATTCCTCTTTAGAATTTTTCTTTATAATTTCAGCAGTCTGAGGATGTCTTAAGGCTGGTAACTTTAGTTGTTTTCTCAAAGCTGCTATATCATCATCTTTTTTCTTGATTAATGTTTCTATTCCCTTAACATCTTTGGGATTATGTCCCAATCCAATGATAATTTCCTCCAAATTTTTAATCCTGTTGTCTTTAGCCTGAGAAGAGGATTTTTCAAGGCTTAATTGAGCATTTGTATTCTCCAAAGAATCTTGCAGTTTCTGGGTCATCATTGATTTATCCGTTAGAGTAGAATAAATCATCTCACTTGTCTGTTTATGCAGCTCAATTTGATCTAAAGGATGAATATCCTTTGATAATACTTCAAAATTAGTCCCGATGTAATCTGCAGCTGTCTGAGGTTGCTGCACTTTGGGTTTGAAGTGACTCATTAGCATTTTTCCCTACTGGATGTCAAAAGCTGACATCAACCTTTGCTGATTCTTAGGGGACATTTTCAAACACTGATTGTAAATTTGAAGTCTGAGAGGATCATTTTGGGCCTTGATATTTATGAATGTTCTTTTAATGTCCCAGGCATCTTTCACTGGTGGTTTGAAAGATGAAACTTCTGCACTTTGCTGCCTTTGCAGCTCTTTTTTCTGTAAAGTAGTGGATGTCCCACTATTTGCACCTGTTTGCTGACTACCCAATTGTTCTTCTTCATGACTATCAAGGATTTCATGAATAGATTCCACTTCTGGAAGAGGGTTCAATTTTTGTCTTTTAGCATCTTGTTGTTCAGAAGATCCACCGATAGGAGTAGCTACTTCAACATCTCTCTTTTTTCCCTTTTCTACATTCAGAGTAGTCTGTAAGATTGTTACTTCTGCTACATTGGTATAAGTAGGGGAAACTTGTACTTCACTCTGTTCTTTATAAGTCTAAGGCTATTCTGTCATTGTAAATTTTTCTGTAACCTGTATATCAACCTCTTTCTCCTTTCCTTTAGATGCCAATGTAGCCAATGCACTGATTTCCTGCAGATTTTGTTGAGAAGTCCCAACAGAAGAAGGACCAATACCTGGTATCTGTACCTGTCAAAAAGAGTCTAGGTCAAGTATATTTTCAAGGTCTTTCATTACATTTTCAACATTGACCTGCTCACTATCCTGTTCTACCAATGATCCTTCCATCCATTCATCCATATTGGCATACTGTTCAATTTCTGGGATTCTTTGATGAATGTATGGTGATATTTTATTTTTCATTCTTCTGTCACAAATAAATTTATTTGGGTCATAAGGTACCCAATAGAAACTTTTTTTTAATTTAAGATAATCTTCTAATATCCTTTCAGCTTCCTTACCAACATCTCTAGAGTTACAGACAAAGGGACCTAGCTGGATTTTAATCCTGAGTTGAGCCTTTTTCTTTGCATTACAAAAATGTACTATATCTGAGTTGATCATCTGCCTGAAATACTCTAATGCAAAGAGTCTCATTGGGACATACTTGGGTAACTTGAATGAGCATAACTCACACCCATAAACTCTGATTTCTGTGTGATTCTGGTATAGGTACCAGTCACCTATTCGGTATTATTTTGAGAGTTGAAGAATCTTCTTGATTTCATTATTCAACCTAGGAGGAGAGACTCCTGTCAACAAGGTGGTTGCTGGGTGTACAAAAAGATCAATGAACTCATTATAGGAATAAGGAGAATCAGGGGAATTATGAGTGATGGTAGACCAAAGGATCACAGACCTAGGATTTCCTTTGGCATCAAGATTTTTAACATGAAAAGGGAAAATTTCTGATTGGTAATAAAGCATGAGATGATAAATGATAGAAGAATACTCGAACACTCTCTCGTTCTCTAATCTCATGAACTGATCATGGATTTTGTCTGCAATGTAGGATGAAAAGTCATACTTGATAGCAGGGGGCTATCCAGGGGTGAAAATAGACAACAATACTAGGGTTAATTGGTCAACATATTCACTAGTATTAAAACCCATTATAAAGTATATCATGTTCAGAATAATTATACCCTCATTAGTGAAAAAATTATACCCATAAGGGGGAGGGCCCTTGGGCTGATGTTCTGGCAACATGAAGGTCTGGCAAAGACGACTCAACTCTTCGTGGGATAATTTGGTAGATTTCTCAAGTAATTCTCCCATGGACAGGGGAGTGAGGGCTTGATTAGGTTGAAATTGCAATATCTCGTTAATAGACTGAGCAGTTATGGGAAAAAGGATTGTCTGACTTGGGGACAAAACTGCTCTTAGATTGGGATCATAGTTTGCATGAAAATAATGGATTATCTCAGGGAAAATGTGGACTGAGGGAAGAAGGTATATGGGAATATTGGATTCCCATAATCCAAAAATATCAGAACCTTTCAAGTAATTGTCTCTACAGTAGCAAAAAATTCTAAGAGGACTTTCACTGAGAACTAGGTCCTTAATTTGAAAATCTCTTTCAACTAATGGCAAATAATCTAAGTCTCTGTGAGGTGCATTCAAGGGTGCGAAATTTAGAGCTATGGGAGCCTCCATTTCTGGTTCTTGTGGATTCAGAAATGAATTCGGGGTTTTTGTAAAAAACAGGGACAATAATTGCAGTTCTGGGAATAAAAAGGATCAAATTGAACTTCTCTTCAGTCTTCAGTGTGGAATTAAAACCAAAACCAGGATTTTTTACAGATTTCAGTGGGAAATTGAAGTAAATACCTATTTACGGGAAATGAACAGTGGTTAAACAGGTGCTGGCTACGGCGGATAAACCTTGGATTACTTGACTGCAAATTTTTTCAGCGAGGTAACAGTTGGCACACTTTGACAGTTAAATTCGAAATTGGTTGCCTGGGAGACTGGTTACTACATAGGATGATGAAAATGACATGGTCTGTTTGTTTTATTTCCAAAGTCAAAAGGTTGGCGGGATTCCGATTGATGACGTCAGCAAGTACAGTAGATCTGTCACAGAGGGCAGGCGGTAAGCAGTTTCCATTGCACTGCTTTTGGGGAAAGGTGGTTTCGAGCAGAGGGCAAGCAATTCCATACAACGAATGACGCATGGCGCGGAACTGTTTGGAAAACTGCTGGGTCATCACGCATTATTGTTTGGACGAGGATGGCTAGCGATATTGATATCAACCGTAGATCTGAGATAGATCGATCGAACGGCCGTTTGGAAAGGGAGATGACAGGGTTTTAATATGGCAGGCCCGATGCAGTTAAACATAAATTAATCCTATCGGGGGGAATTTGACTGGTGAGTTAGGCTATTAATTAATCATGAAGATTAATTAATTCCTTTTTAAAACGCAAAAAAGTGATCGGGAAGGATTTCCAAAGGATTTTTACCAAAGTTAAGAATTGGGGTATAAGATATATATCGGGATTTTAACTCAGGTAAGGGTTTTAACCTTAGGTTAGGGAGTCAGGCAAGGGGAAAATATACAAAGAGATGGGTTATTTTGAAGTTTGGTTTAAACTAAACTTCGGTTTTTTGTTTTAAACACATATAAAATATGTTTAAAGGTTTTTTCATATATTTTTTGTTATATGGTAATTAAATCAAATTAATCTAATTACCACAGGGGGCTGGATTAATATTAAAGATATATTTTATTCAAAGGGAGTATAATGGGGGTGTTTTATTTAAACATATGGGGATTAAATACTTTGACTAAAATGATAATAAATGGGTTTTTGGGTATTTTATAAAGAAGGAGTTATATATAATAGGAGAAGGTTATTCTCATAGGGATTTAAATAACAAATTATAAATTAATATGAAAAATGAGCTAAAGTGCTAAGTGTAAAACATTAGAATAATGTATTTAACTTATGCTTGCATGAAAAAGGGTTTTTATGGAATATTGCATGATTTTCCTAAGTAAAATGGGATTTTACTTTAGGAAAAGATTTTTTAGAGGTGAATGAATGTCATGATGAATGATTTTAAGTACTTAGGTTTTTCCAATTATTGGGCCGAGGGTCTGGTCCCTCCAAAAGTCAAGGAAATGACTTGAGCCCCTCTAATTTTCAAATACCTTAATACTTAGGGGAAATTGGTGAAATGCTTAGGAAAAATGAGAAGGGAAGTTAATAATTTGACTTTGTATTACTTGAAATTATTCCAGTGTATTGTCTGCCTTTGCACTTGTGATGAAAGTTAAAATTTTAACCATCTAAAGCCATCATTCATCGCATGTAATTCAACAACACCATCTACCTACCCTACCTACTTTACTCTACCATTTTTCTTCTTTATTAGGGTGCACTTAGAATGGCAAAACCTTATCACACTTTTCTTTTACATATGAAAATATACCTAATTCTAACCTTATTACATCCAAGGGCTTATATTAAACTGTTGAGCTCCTTTTATTCACTCTACCTATCTACTTATCTGCCAAGATTAAGTAGTTTGGTCAAATTTTATTCTCTATCTCTAAAACATGAAATTGAAAGATGAACTAACCAAGCTTAAACTGTTTGACTATTCATAAATTGTGGCATCGGATACAAGTTGCACACAATTTGATTATTACGTCAGAGCAAAAAGTAGTGGCATTTAGACTTGCACATTTTCCTTGGCCTTTCTTTTGGTGGGGTTCATTTTCTTTCACTTTTTTGGCCATTTTTATTTTTTTACCCTTTGATTTTTCTTTTAGGGTATACCCTCTTTACATTTTTTAAATTTTTTGATTTTTTGATTTTTTGAGAATATGGAAAACCTTTGCAACAAGAAAAGGTATGAACATATTGCATAGTTCATCAAGTAAATCATGAAATATGACACATATTGGTATAGGAGTCGAACACCTTGCAAATACCATCATTGTGTCCCTTTACATGAGAGTAATATTCCTTCTGTTGACAATTCCCTGAATAGAGACTCAAAAGCCCTTGTTTTTGCCTTGGCATGGGTAGTCAGTTATGCCCTCACGCCGAAGAGGAATATTAAAATTGGGCCCCGCGCTAGATGGCACTCTGTCCTAGTTTTCCACCTGCACCAAACTGTTTATGGAATGTATTTCAAAAATAGAGGTGCAGATTCCACTCCAACCACCTCGAGGATAAGTCATTGGGAGTGTTTGAACTGAAAACCCACAGACTCCCTTATTTAGGTTTATGGTTTCCACCTCTTATGGGAACTCCCTAAAGGATATGCCTCCCTCCCACCTTTGTAGGGATCCTAAGCTCCTCCTTTTCCTCTATAAAATAAGCTATCTCTCTTAGAACAAGCTAGCTGAACTTGGAGAATTAAACATATTATAGCTGAATTACTAGAGAAGATATAATAATAAGGAATTAAATTGAGGAAGCTTAAGTCCATGACTTCTGAGAGAGCTTGAGTCCATGCCTTCATCCCGTCTGAATTCTCTGACGAGCATTTGAGACGCGCTTCATTTGAACCCTGCTGGAGGAGACTGTGATGTCAAAGCATTGGTTGTAACTCTTCCTTCTATTCATTTATATACATGACTATTGTTTGGTTCCCATTTTGTATCATGTTAGATTCTTAATGCAACATGCTTAGCCCTCTTTGACTGGCTGGTAGTTATGAGTGAAACCATCATGTCGTATGTTGTTCTTGTTTCTTGTTCTATGTGTAGGTATCCGAGCATAACTGTGAAAGGATTGTGATTTTCCAAGGCAGAAGCGAGAGGCCACTACTACTACAGCAACAACGACAATGTTGGATTCCATGTAGGCCGATCTACCGTGTCCTTTTTTTCATTCAATAACTAGGAAGCAACACTCTAGCATGTCCCTTTGTTTCTAGACCCACTCTAGGGCTAGAGGGATCGTCTATGTCCGCAGAGAGGAGTTACCTGCTTAACAGTTATGCATTGGTATGAGTTGTTCTTATCTAATTTAATTGGTTACAATAATATATTTTATGATTCAGTATTTGAGTAACTGATTTTATAATTGTTGGGAGTGGATCTAGTTTGAAACATGCTGAAAAGTGATCCAAAAAGAGCCAAGGATAACAATCTTCAAAAAGGGGTTTGTATCTCCCTTCCAGTAGGTGCTAGAAAATGAGAGAATTTTGTAGAATTCTACAGGTAGGAGACTGCGCACTAGTTAAATTCTATGCCAATACAATATTGTAAGAAGATTATTTTTAATAAAAGAAGACATAGACGACAACAACAATGGTTATCTCCCACATTGGGTTTCCACCTAAAAATCCCAGTGTTCATGTGGTTGTGTGTGTTAATGGTGTATCTTCTTATTAACTGCTCATACTTATTATTTAATTGATTAATAATGGAATAATAATGCACTGATTAATGCTGCATAGATAATCGGATAAGTTATCTAGACATATGCGGGTTTTTGTAGTAACAGTCACATACATATGCTATTTTCTTTTACAATGGTTGCGTATAAAAATAAGAATAAGAATTTTAAATTGAAGTGAGTAAAACACTGATTCACCCCCCGTATCAGTATTTTTCCTAACAATTGGTATCATAGTAGGTCCTTCAGAAGAAGTTTGATCGCTTGAAGGAATATTCATCAAGATGAGAAATCAAGAGGGAGTAACATCTATCAGGCCACCATTGTTTAATGGACCCAACCTGGTTTTATAGAAATTCAGAGCAAGAGCTTATATATAGTCGCTTGGAGATGATGTTTGGGGAATCATTGAAGGAGGCGATCAGTATCCATCCTCCATTCCAAGATATGTAGTATAAAAGAAAAGATATGAGACCAATGCAATTAATGTCAATGCGCTATTGGGAATATTTGCAGATCATAATTTGTAAATGTCATGCAGCTGAATACTGCAAAGGATATATGGAAAAATATCATCCAAATTTATGAAGGTGACACTAAGGTAAAGAGTTCCAAACTTCAAACATTTATAATTCAATATGAAACTCTCAGAATGCATAGTGATGAAAGTATTGCAAGTTTATTTCTTAGGGTAAATGAGATTGTGAATTCAATGAGAAATATTGGTGATGATGTAAGAGAATTAATTCTTGTTGAGAAAATCCTAAGATCTCTAACTCCAAAATTTGATTTGAAAGTCTATTCCATTAAAGAAATGCAGGATTTGAAGAAACTTACTATTGAACGACTTCATGGGATCTTAACAACTTATGAAATGAGAAAAGGGGGTCCCTCATATACTAGAGAAGCATCATTCAAATATACTTCTAAGGGAAAGGAAAAGGAGGAGCTTAAGGAATCAAGTTATGTATCAAATGAATAAGAGGTGAACTTCATAAAGAAACTCCAAGTAGCAACTTGCAAATTTAGAGGTAATATTCCTTTCAAATTTTTTTCTCATGGAAGAGTTGGTCATTATGCTATTAAATTCCCTTATAAAGAAAGCCATGAGAAAGGGAAGAATTTTGCACTAGTAAATTTTAAAGGAAGGTTTGAAAACAATAAAAGTTTCTAGACACACGAAGATAGTGATTATTTTTCAAATGGTGAAGAAGGTGACTCTGATCAAGAATATCAATTACTTATGGCATTTGAAGATAAATGTATTGATGCGTCTGACGATGTTTTTATGGATGCCCTACAAGAAAAATATAATCTCATGAAGAAATAACTCATCCTAAAATTCGTCCATAAGAAGCTAAATTATTAGAAGAAGCATTCAAGAAAAAAAATTCTAGAAAAGGAGAGGCATAATGAAAAGTTAGAACTAGAAATAGTAAGTCTAAGAAAGGAACTTCAGAAAACAAAAGGTCTAAACCTTAGATTTTCTAAAGGATCCAAGACAATAGAAGAAATCATCAAAGTACAACACTCTCCTTTAATAAAAATAGGTCTTGGATACAATGGAGAATCATCAAAGGCTGTAAAATGTTCTGAAAAAAGTACATGAAGCTATCTCAATGCAGTAAATGGAGGCAGTCAACAAAATTCCAGCTCTCAAAAAAGGAATAAGGGATCAAAAGTCTCTCAGGTAGATCATCCTTACCACAAAAAAATGGAAACTACAAAAAAGGGTACTATACTTCCAGGAACTTCTACTTCAATTGTTAATGCTTCACTTGTCACAATTTTGGTCATTAGGCTACTTAGTGTGTTGCTTATAAAACTATCATGAATGGAGAAGAAAGAAAAAAAAGAATGAGATTGGGTTAAAGACATAATCTTACAATATTTTCTCACCTCTTCAATATGAAACATAATGTTCCATTTGAAATAAATTTTGGCATAGATAGACTGAATGAAAAATAAGAATGAGATCAACTCTTTAGGATGAACAAAAGGCACCAACATCCAAGGTATGGAGAAAGAAAACCATAGAATCTAAAAATTGTGGTTTAGATTTGTATGCTGGAGATCAAGAACATCTATGGTACATTGACAGTGGATGCTCAAATAATATGACATGTGATAAATATAAGTTTATTTCCTTTAATGAAATAAAGGAAGAAAATAATGTAAAATTTGGAAATAATGCACCTGCTGCTATCAAAGAAAAAAGGAAATGTTTTGATAAAGAATAAGGTTAAAGTTGGAAATGTTTAATTTGTTGATGGATTGACACATAACTTGTTGAGTATTAGTAAAATGTGTGACCAAGGGCATGAGGTTTTTTTCATATCAAAGAGTTGTGTGGTATGGATTCTTGATACAGGTAATACCATGATAAAGGGAACACAAACTACATGTAATGTCTATGTCTTGGAAGGAAACCAAGAGCATTTTTACTTGATAAAATCAGAATAAAGTTTGATTTGGCACAAAATATTGAGACATATAAGCTTAACTCAAATACACAAGTCAAGTATAATGGGAGCAGTTTGTGACTTGCCTAACATCTCTCTACCAAAAAGTACCGTATGAAAATCATGTCAATTCGGTAATTAAACTAGGGTTCAATTTAATGCTAATCAAGGTAATTCAAGTAAGCCACTTGAACTTATTCATAATGATTTGTGTGGTACTATGAGAAAGAAGACTCCTCGGGGTGAGCAGTGCTTCATATTATTCACTGATTATTTTACTAGAATATGTTGGATATGCTTATTGAAACATAAAGATGAAGAATTTGATAAATTTAAATTCTTCAAAGCTCTAGTAGAGAATGAGTTAGATTTGAAAACAAAATGTATTCTATATGATAGAGGAGGAGAGTTTATATCAGATGATTTTTTTTTACTTTTTTGAACAACATGACATCAAGAGGAAGTTTTCTACAACAAAAAATTCTCAACAAAATGAAGTGGCAGAAAGAACGAACAGACCAAACCAAAAAATGGCACGTGCCATGCTTGATGGGTCTAGAGCACCTCATACCTTCTGGGGGGAAGCATCACATACAATCGTGAATATACTCAACAAATCTCATATTCAGGTAAACAATGATAAAACTCCTCATGAAGTATGGTTTGGTAAGCCTCCAATTGTCAAACATTTAAGAGTTTTTGGAAGCAAATGTTACATAAATAATAATGATGATAAGCTTGGAAAGTTTGAATCTAGAGATGATGAAGGAGTTATCCTTGGATACTCCTCTAGAAGCAAAGGATATAAACGCTATAATAAAATGCTTCAAAATATTGTTGAATGCATTGATGTTGTGATTGATGAAGAATCCATAGGTACCAAAAGGGAAGCACCAAAAAATGACAAAATTATTCCTCCAACAAGCCAAAATTTTATAGGAGAGGGAATTAATGAAGCACCCAGAAGAAGGAATTTAAAGCATATAATAATTAGAAAAGACTCCTTCAAAGTATGTTAAGAAAAATCATCCAAAATATCAAATTCTAGGTGAAAAGGAAGTTCGAATACAAACTAGAAGAACCCTTGTTGGAACTTCCAGTTAATCCACAATTGAACCTCAAAATGTAAATCAAACAAGAAATATGAATGTTGGGTTAATGCAATGGATGAAGAACTTTATCAAATAGAAAAAAAGAATACACAAGAATTAGTACCAAGACCTCATGATAAAAATGTTATTGGGATAAAATGGGTATTAAAAAAAAATCTGAATGAAAATGGAGAGGCAATTAGGAACGAATCAATACTCGTATGCAAAGGCTATGCCCAAAAAGAAGGAATCGAATTTGAAGAAATATTTGCACCTGTAGGCAGACTTGAATCAATAAGAATGTACCTTGCATTTTCAAGCTTTCAAAACTTTAAAGTATATCAAATGGATGTTAAATTTGCATTTCTAGATGGGGACATAGAATAAGAAGTTTATATTGAACAACCTAAAGGGTTCATTCTAGGAAATGATAAAAATATTGTTTGAAAACTTAAGAAGGCATTATATGGGCTAAAATAAGCTCTGCCTGCATGAAATTATCGTCTTGATAGGTATCTTCAAATACAAGGCTTCACTAAGGGGTATACATATAGAAATATAGATATAAAAATTTGTGTTGTGTAGGCAATCATTTCTATGTTCAGAAACGATCCCTCTAGTCCTATGGGAGGATCTATTAACTACAAAAGGAAACCACATGCAATCTTTCATAATTCATATTAGAAAATGTAAAGGATGATATATCTCCTAACTCTCTTTGATTCTAATACCCTTGATTTCGACCTTGACTCTTTGGCTTCCAAGCTCATGATCTCCTCTTCAATGGTGTAGATGAGTGGCTGCAATAAATATTAAGTGGAGACAAAAAAACTATGCAAAGCGTAACATTTTATAATGCAAATTATGTAATAGATCAAGGAGCATTACAATAAATGGAAAATAATTGACAAATTTATGGAAAGAAAACATATATTGTATTATTAATAAAATGAAAAAGGGAGCGTTACAACCAATGATGCCTTGATGTTTTAAGCTACTTCAAGTGATATTACAAGTCCAAGCCTTAACCTTCAAACAAATTTTCTCATTTTCAAATGGGTAGCATTTGGACACAATTCAGCACTAGGATGGCAACCAACCAGCCACCAGCCAACCTTATCTAGCTAGGACTAACCTCACTAATCTTAAGTGGATGGTGGGAAATTGATTTATAGGGAAGGCGAGGGAGTTGTGGATCCATGAAAAGGGGGAGGAGTTCCACATATCAATGGAGAAATACATGGAAGAATGATCTAGGGCTAGGAATGGGAGGTCTTATTCCAATCTTCAACTACTTGAAACCACACCATCATTATCGAGCTTTCTAGTAAGAGAAGATTCTCCTCTATTTTGGGGAAAACTGCCTGAAGAGAACCAACACAAATTTTCCTTCTAAAAGTATCACTAGCAGTGCCATTAATGTAAAATTCCCCAGGTTATCAACACAAGAAACTAGCATGAAAATCACACTGGGCTTGCAAATAAGTGATTTTGAAAATTTCTACAAAATTCCTTCAAGGCACGTTTTCTTCCATTTCTTCAGGGATATTCTTTTGATCTCCACAAACATGTTTCAGGGTGAATAAATTATTTTTGAAAAATTTCATCACTTTGCGACACTTGTGACATTGACAAGACAAAGTGTGACATTTCAGGATACATGATTGGAAGTGTGAAAAAATACTGTATAACAGATTCCCCCTAAAGCATGAAGTCAAAACGGGAAGTGATGACTGAAATTATTTACAATCAAAGGCAAGGACTTAGAGAATCACCGCCAAGAGGCCTGCAAATAAAACATAATACAATATATCTTGACATCTCTGATGTAAGTATGCTTTAAAGCGTAAGAATATGACAATACATGGATCCATGACATGGACACAACCAACCGAATAGAAAGGATCATGTTTACAATCATGAATACATGGATCCACAACATGGATGTAGCCATATGACTAGAAAGGATCATGTCTACATAATAACTCCATGTAGCTTGGATTTATCAAATGAAACCTAGGGTCTTCATATTTGTCTCGATCCAACCAAAGTATGAATCTCACCATGCTAATAAATGGGTTGAATTTGAACATGGTAGAAACCACCTGATTACCAGCCATTGATGTAAATTGTTACAAGGCATTAGAGAAACTGCTAATGCTGGCGATGGCTCTCAAGGTACTACAACACAATGCACGAGTGTGAATAATGAAACTAAATTCAAACACTCCCAGAATCATTTGATCAAAGGCTAGTGGTGTGAACCTATTGTCGAATGCGAAGAACATGCCATTGAGGCATGAATTTTCCAAGGTAGTGAAAGGGAGTTTCTAGATCATCTTCTTGGATAATGAGTTGGAGTCAATAGGAAGTGATCCATTGAAGGAGGGCCATGAAGTTTCCCACATCATCAAAATGAAACATAGGATTTTGAAAATTTGGAAAGAGTGATTCATGATTGATGCAGAGAAGGTAAAACGAGGTATAAGTTGTTTGAATTTGCAGGTAGTACTTCTGTTGATCATATCAGTGACACGACTCCGGAATTTGGCAGCATTTGACTCAAAATAGGATCAAAGGTCATGGTGACAATATATAATAAAATGAGAGGAAAATTTATTTCTAAAACCCAGTAAGACAAGTGACAAAGTGAGAATGTCCCAAATCTGATATGAGATACAAATAAGTGTCATGTTCAGGAGAAACATACTTTCTTTCACCCAAAATACATGATATATGTCTCCTTCCATTTCTCCCCACTATTTATAACAAGTACCTATTTATTTTTAATCTCAAGCTTGAAGAGGATATAATATGATTGTCTTATAAGTTCATACTTTGGATGAACCCATACTAGTATTTTTAATGAGACCTAGGAATGAGTAGCTCGATATCGTCATGGTGATAGGTTCTTCATCATTTCAGTTTTACGAGTTTGATGGATGGGTAAATCAACATATTTTTCATGTTTAGGGAGTTTGAAAATGAGGTAGAAAAGAAAACTCCAGATGTTCCTTTTCATAAATAGTCTCTCGAATCTAAAAAGGTAAAAAACAATGCTCGAGAGAACCTCTTAGCCACATTTGACTAAGGTATTCCTTTTTTTTAGCTAGTACATCTCACTTTGGAAAAGGGTTCATCTTATACTGAGTGGATGTATTTTCATTTTCTTTTACGAGTTCGAAAATACAAGTGCTCAAAAATATTTTCATGTTTTGAGAGTCAGAAAAGAGCTCAAAGAGGACTCCCCCTGGAGGAATGAGTAGTATGAATGGCAGCAATGGGTTCTGGTGATGATGGAACTGCTCAAAACTTGTAGAGGTCAAGAGGTTGTCTTAAAAGGCCACTCATCATAGTAGTTCCCCAGGAAAGGGTTAAAATACCAAGTGAGTGCATATAATCTACCAAGTAGATGGTGACAATGGAATGACAAAACCAAGGTTCATTTGGCAGAAGACTATGATAAAAAGGAAATCACGAGAGGTAGGATCAGAATATTTTGATTTTTACACAAGATTGAAACATGGGAAACTATGCTTGAGAACCCTTGAAGATGGTTTCATTTTTACACAAGCTTGAAATGGAGAACCTATTCTTGAAATTGGTTTTATTTTTCACAAGCTTGAAATGAAGACAAACTATGCTTGAGAGTGGTTGCATTTTTACACAAGCTTGAAAAAAAGACAAACTATGCTTGGAAGTGGTTTCATTTTTACACAAGCTTGAAAAAAATAAAAACTATGCTTTAGATAGGTTTGCATGCCCCAAACATAATGAATCAATTCGAGGTACATGCCCCCAAGCTTCCGTTCATTCACCTATATAGACTACTGGTTACTAACAGGTGGATGGAATGAAGGTTCATTTACGAGATCAAGTGAAAGACTCACTGGGAATTTACAAGATATAATCAAAGACTCGAATTAGAAGGGGATTTGTTTAATTTTTAAAGAGCTTGACACTGGAAAATAAATATGCTCATAGGGACCTATTTAATTTTTTAACGAGGTTGATGTAGTAAAAGAACTATCCTCATATAAACCTGTTCATTTTTAACCATGTTGACATAATAAAATAACTATCCTTAGGAACTTGTTTCATTTTTTAATGAGATTTACACAGTAAAAGGACTATCCTCATGATCTTGTTTCATTTTTTGATGAGGTTGACATAGTAAAAGAACTATCCTCATGACGCCTTGTTTCATTTTTTAACGAGATTGACACAAGAAAAGGAACTTTACTTCAGAGAACCTTGATTCATTTTTTAACGAGCTTGACATTAGAAAATGAATTTTTCTCTGAAACTTTGTTTCATTTTTTAACAAGCTTCACACAAGACAAGGAATTATGCTCCAAAACCTTGTTTCATTTTTTAACGAGCTTGACACAAGAAGAGGAACTCTGCTCCAAGGAACCTTGTTTCATTTTTTAAGGAGCTTGATACAAGACAAGGAACTATGCTTTGACACTTTGTTCATGGCCCATAAGAGGTCATGGCTTCCAAGAGGTTCTCATCAGAGGGGACAACAACACTCTGGAAGGGAAATATATCAAGGTATCTAATGGAAATATTAGGATCTAATGCCCCTAGTACATGATGCACTATATCAATGACTAGATAATCAATAGATGTGGGCATGGAACAAGTTGCAACATAATTAACTTGTGGTGGGAAAGATACCAGTTGCATATAAGGACCATTTAGGTATGTTGGTTGATTGGGAGTAAGATTAGGACCAATGAATGAAAGTTGATCAATGGTCACGATTCTTCCTTCATGCGAGAAACACATCAAAGAAAAGAGAGAAGAGACAAGAGCTCCCATGACATAAACATAGTCATTCCCAAGGATTAAATTAAAATCCAAAGGGCCTTAGACAACCATCAAATCAATATAGACGATTTTTCCTCCAAAATTAATAGGAAAATTAGGAAGGATCCCTAATGGTTGACTAGTTCCTCTATTAAAAGCCAATAGATTCTAGGTAACAGGCACAAGCTATGGAGAACCTAAATCTTGCCAAGTAGTCAAGGAAAAAATACTAAAAATGCACCTTCATCTATGATTGTCCCAGGTACAGGTATATTATAAGCCTGTACCATGATCTGAAAGGGAATGTAAAAAGGAAGAAAATATCCTACCAGTCAACTCCAATCAAAATAAGCAACCATATTACTTGGAGGGGGCGCCGTTGGAATTGGAGAACATCTCCCTTGTGTTATGGGAATGGGAGGATTACCTCCATGTACCTGGGGAATAGGATGATTTCCCTCTAGTTCACTCGATTTTGAAGAAATAAGAATAATATAAGCATTATGAAGTTCACTGTCTATGGGAAATATATGATCAACTGAAGGTGGAATCGAGTCAACCATCTTCTCAACCAATGGTTGGTCGGGAACGGGCTCACAAGATTCACTTTCAGAGAGAGTGGGATTGACTAGAGATGAATCCTGGTCAATCACTTCATAAACTAATGGAGGATCAGGGGAAAGCTTCTGGTAACCAGCCATAAGATGAGGCTGAGAAGCTGTAAGGTTTTCCAACACTTTTGAGGATAAATCCATATAGGGACAAAGATGAATGGGATGATTCCCTTCACATATCTTGTGGGGAAATTTGACTTTACTCTTTTTCCCATGGACCTTACTATAGAGGCCGATGAAAAATGAAAATTTAAGCCTATGGAACACACTTATAATACCTTTTTGATACCAGAAAAATCTTTAAGAAGGTGGTCACCCTTAAATAACCTACAAGGGAACTTAAATTTATGGGGTTGATTGGAAGGTTTTTCCACATTATTTGCATCTATAACAATTCTTTCTTGGTTGGCCCCCAACTTATTTTTCTTCTTCTTATTTGTTATTTTCTTCTTCTTCTTAGATCCCCGGTTACTATAATAAATACTTTCAGCAGGCGAAGAGGAAGAAAGGGAAGAAGAAAAAACAGGTAAAGAAGAAAAATGGTCAACTTTGGGATCAAAATGTGGTTTTTGTTGTTTAGGTGGAGGAGAACTCAGTTGAGAATCAGTTTGGACATCTAGAACCATAGGGGTCGAAAATAAAAAAAACTAGCAAACCAATGGTTAATGCAATAAGGGACAAAGTTTCCATATAAGGAGCACCAATATTTCAAAAAAAGAGAAAGAGGACCATGATTCCCTTAAGAGGGGTTTCCTTAATGGTATATACTCCTCCTATTATCTCTATCACCTACCATATATGCATCAACATATCCCTGTAGAGTAATGTTTGAACCACCAAAGCATAATGCTTGATTTGTGGTACCTCTCAAATACCTGAGAATCCATTTCACTGCCATCCAATGTTATTTTCCTGGATTGTTCATGTACCTTCTTACAACTCCCACTGCATGTGCAATATCAGTCTGTGTATAGACCATTGCATACATTAAGCCTGCAACTACTGATGCATATGGAACTTTAGAAATATAATCCTTGTCTTCTTGGGTCTTGGGGCACATCCCCTTACTAATTTTGAAATGGCTAGCCAAAGGTGTACTAACTGGTTTTGCATTCTGCATATTAAATCTTTCCAACGCCTTTTGTATGTACTCATTCTGAGACAATGTTAATTTTTTATTTTTCTTGTCTCTAGTTATTCTCACACCAAGTATTTGTTTTGCAGCTCCAAAATCCTTCATTGCAAATGAATTTTCCAATTTTCCTTTCAACACATTTATTTCCTGCATGTTAGAACCTGAAAAAGCATCCCATCTACATACAATAACAATATAGTATAGATGCCATCATTTTTATTTTTTAAATAAACACAATGAGCAGAGTGAAATCTAGTATAACCTTGTTCAGACATAAACCTATCAAATTTTAGATACCAATGCCTCAGAGCCTGTTTTAAGCCATACAATTTCTTATTCAACCTGCACACTAATGTTTCCTTACCTTTGACCTCATATCCTTGTGGTTGTTGCATATATATCTCTTCCTCCAAATATTCTTGGAGAAAGGTTGTCTTTACATCTAACTGTTCAAGATGCAAATATTCCGCAGCTACAAGACTTAAAATAGTTCTGATTGAAGTTGTTTTAAAAATAGGATAAAATATTTCATCAAAGTCAATACCTTTCTTCTATGTAAACCCCTTCACTACAAGTCTAGCTTTGTATATTTGTTTTCATCCATCTTCTTCCTTCACCTTGTAAACCCATTTATTTTGCAATTTTGTTTTACCTGCAGGTAACCGACTAAGTCCCAACTTTGGATATGCACGAAGGAGTACGTTGGGTGGCAGGAATTACACTTACGCAAACTCCTCAAGACTTAATTGTCAACCCAGGGAATTCGTAAACTTAGAGATGAAGCACATGCAATGACAGAGATGGTATGATTCTTTCTGATATAGATCCCTACTTTATTTGAAGGAAATATTGCAGAATCAAATCAAGATGAGAAAAATATAACTTGAGTCATCAA
>JAXQQM020090035.1:0-36319 GCA_034641835.2 Pinus albicaulis
ATTTCCTCATAACTACCCTTATTTTTTTTTAGACTTGGGAACCCAACCAAGTCTTTCCTCAACTACAACAACTTGACCAAGTTTCATTTACTACAACTATACTATGACTTATTCACCTAAGAATGGCTTATAACTCATCTTAGGCTACTCATGTCCAATATTAACTCATCTCACTTAACAAGTTACCAAGTCAAGGCTCACATCCAACCGCATCCATAAAACAACTAAGCAACATAGTTTACATCTTGACATTCCATAACGCTTGGAACATCTAACAACCCCTTTGCACTATGTGGCACATGTTCACATCCCCTGCATTCCTTGGCATGATTTGGAACTCCCTAACACACCTTACCATACCTTGACATTCCCTAGCACTCTAGCATGCCTTGGTATTGCCTACCATATAACATTGTCACTCCCTCCTCAACACACTTGGAACTCACTGACACACCCTATCAAAAACTCCTATCCATTCATTTCATTAATGCATTTTGAACTATTTCTCCCTTGTGTTTTTGTGGCACTTCCTAACACTCTCTAGCACACATTGGCATGCCTTGGCACTTGGCATGTCGCCCTGGCACTCTAGCATTCCTTGGCACTACCTAACATACCTTGTCACTCCCTCCTTGGAACACCCAAAACTCACTAACAATCCCTATCACACACTCTTATTCATTCATTTCTATGCATTTGAAACTAGTGCTCCCTTGTTTTTCCTTGGCACTCCATAACACTCCCTGACATGCATTGCCATGTTTCCCTATCCTATAGCATGCCTTAGCACTGCTTAGCATACCTTGTCACTCCCTCCTTAGCACACCTAGAAGTCATTGACACTTCCTATAATAATATCTTAATAATCATTTGCATGCATTATTTTCACATAATGCTCCCTTTTGTGCCCCTACGACAACCTAACACTTCCTAGCATGTGTCAGCACACCATGGAACCTAGCACATCTTGGGTGCATGCCACTCTGGCACACTAGCATGAATTAGCGTTGCCTAGTATACCATGTCACTCCCTCCTTAGGACACCTGGAGCTCACTGACACTCCATGTCACACACTCTTATTCATTCATTTTCATGCATTTTGACATAGTTCTCCCTTATGTTTCTCTGGAACTCGCTAACACTCAACACACGTTGGCACTTGGCACATCTTGGTATGCTTCCCTAACACTCTAGCATGCCTTGGAACTATCTAGCATATATTGTCACTCCCTCCTTAGAAAACCTTGAACTCCGTAGCATGTCTTATAAATCCCTGGCATATATTGGCTCGTGGCACTTGACAATTCTTGGCATGCATTTGGATGCCCTAGAATGCCTTGGAATGGTTTAGGATAGAATTTATTTGAGATCAATTTGGCACTTAAGACACATTAGCACTTGGCCCTTGGCATGTATTGGCACTAGTGTTGGAATTCCTAACATGCCACTCTTGAAAAGGTAAGGTCCTTAATTATTAACTGTCATATATGTTCATTTATTTTCATTTTAACTTGGTGTTCCCTTTTTTCACCCAACACTCCTTGACATGTGTTCGCATACCTTAACACCTGACACATCTTGTCATGCCTATCATGCATTGACATTCATTGGCACTATCTGGCACATGTTAGCATACATTGACACTTCTTGACATGCCTTGTCACTCCCCCCTTGGCACGTTTGACACTCGTTGACACTCCATGACACACCATCTTATTCATTCATTTCCATTCATTTTAACTCAATGGTTTATGTTTGATGGGGTGCATGTCTAGAAATATTTCCTTTAAGAGAATAAAAATTAGCACACCATTACTGGCGTAAGTAATTGCGAGATTCAACTTGAATGGCATTAGGAAACTACACAAGAGATTTGAAGAATGACATTTTTTTTTTTTTTTGGGTGTGGGAATGGTAAGAAGTGAGTGGTCAATATTCTAATTTTCTTTCTCATTA
Source organism: Pinus albicaulis (assembly GCA_034641835.2). Taxonomy (NCBI): domain Eukaryota; kingdom Viridiplantae; phylum Streptophyta; class Pinopsida; order Pinales; family Pinaceae; genus Pinus; species Pinus albicaulis. Next base: position 1,958 of record JAXQQM020090035.1, read on the forward strand.
AAGTGCTTATCCTTATGAGAGACTCATATTGATAAAATGACACCCTCGTCATGCCTATCCTCCAACTCCTAATCTTCTCAAAATAAAGGAAAACTTTCACAGTGAGCGAAGGCATGTTTGGTCTATGGTGTGCTGAGTGATTGGGTGAGAGTGTTAATGTACTATGAGAGGGACTGAACCATTTACATTGTGTCCTTTATGGATGACATGTTGTAGGTGTGTCATGGAACCACAAGGCCACTAGAAAGATTGTGTAAGATATAGCCCAACATAATCAATTCCTTGAGAGAAATTCGTGGAGAGGGATCAAAATAAATTATATTGGTTAGTCCACCAGTCAACCTATAATCCATGAACCTCGTAAGCCTCGATCTGAATTTCTCACAATATCTACAATTCATGTTGAGACGGAGCTTGTAGTGCTCTCTCACATATGGAGTTGGAAATGAATAGATCACTCAAAGACAAGACCTCTCTAGCCCTAATGCACAGGGAGTGAACCCTCAATATAAATATTTTGTTTGTTAAACAAACTCAATTGAGTCAATGTAGAAAAATATACATAAGAGAAAATTAAACGATATTATCCACATCACTGCTTGAAATAACCTCAAATTAGCCATGGGTAGTGAGCCAAAGGGTGAATGTGGGGCACTATTAAATGATATTATCCACATCACTGCTTGAAATAACCTCAAATTAGCCATGGGTAATGAGCCAAAGGGTGAATGTGGGGCACTATTAAAGTTACATCATGTTTAAATTCCTTTTACATTGTGAGGTTGTTCTCCAATAAAGTTGAAGCATCATCACAAAGAAGCATGGCACAGTTTTGTTGGGAAGAAATTAAAGTTATAACACAATTCAAGTGATTTACACCTCCAATGTAAATGACATCTTTATGTCTTTTTGTTTTTGTGTTAGGTTGTTAGAGAGGTTATTTAATTAAATTAACATTAATTTTACTCACATAAAAATAAAACTTTATGAAAACCTAACCGGCCATAGAAATTTATTTGAATACATATTAAAATCTAATTTGGCCGCTACTCTAAAATTTAAATAGACCTATTAAAATTATTTTCCCGCCGATAATCTCCTTGCCAGTTTAAATAGGCCTATTAAAAATTATTTTCCCGCCGATATTCTCCTTGCCTGTTTTGGGACAGAGTTTGGTGCTCCTCTGCTCATCATTTTTATGATTTAGCGGCAGATTCCATACCCTTGTGCTCCTTTTCTACAGCTAAATCATATCAGATCTGGGTTAACCCGAACTTATTATATCAGATCTGGGTTCACTCTTTTTGGATCTTTATATCAAATATTATTCTCCTGATTTGGGGGCTTTCGCTGCAATTCGGAGCAGACTAATTTGTCATTTTCCTTCAGCCTTTGGCTGCTTGCCTTCATCCAAGGGGATTTTTGTTTCATCGCGAACCAGTGAAAAGCATCGTCAGATCTGTGTTGAACGGGAGTCGGCATATCCTTAGCGGACAACACTTATCTTCACAGGACGACACTGCTGCAGCTTCGCTTTATGACAGTTGCTTGCCATTAGCATTTGGCATGGATCCATGTATCGTCCGCTAATGGAGATAAAATTGCATCCTTCGAGAATTCCGAGAGGGAGAGTCTGTATGGATAATTTTTGAAAGGTATTTTTCTGATCTTATTTCTATGATTTTATTGTCAATTTCAAAGGATTTAAACTTGTATACTGAATTTTGGAAGAGAATGGTTGTTGTTGAAAACAACTATAGAAAGGGCTGAACTGAGTTCAAATTATTAGAATAGAAGTTTGTCTCAACTTAATCTGTTTCCTCTTTGACTTGCAAAAAATGAATGTCATTCAATCGTGCTTCTCCTGCCCATTCGAGTGCCGCTATGACATCTCCCAACTACACCCTACTTCTTCTCTAAACGGGTCAATATCCACTCTTAAGTTCAAGTGCTCTTCTTTCTCCTCTATATAATGAGTTTAAGGTGCTGAAACAACTTGGAATTGATTCCACTCAACCGAGAAAGGTCCAGGTCATTTATGTACGCCTATAAATGAAAAAATGCTTTAATCATAATCGATAAGTCTAATCAGCAGGCTCAACCAGTCTCTATCAATGAGACACAAGATATACGAATTTATTTAGGCTATATGGATCTTACAATGTTCTTGGACGAACTTATTCCGGGGTTCTGTCCAATCTAACAAGGTTTTTTTTCACAAAAGTATGACTGGTACAAGTTTGAGATTAGGACTGGACCTTTTCACAAATATGTAACCCTTCACAAAACCTTCTCAAGTTTATTATACCTCCACTGTTTATCAAGGAAAGCGGACTAATCTGCAAGCTAAATAGAAGTTTGATGATACAATTTGAAATACCAATGTTGTCCAGAATGTGCTTGCTGTCTCAGGTTCTAAATACTACACCACAGGTCCGAGCGAAGTTCTGAGGCTACTCCATAAGTCAGGGCCAAGTGCTGAAGCTGCTCCACACTACCAAGTTCTGTCCTGAAGCATTTTCACAATAATGAGGCCTTATAAGACAGATCCACAGTCCTGTAGCTTCTGTGGAGGAGATGGAGCTCCTAAAACAACCAAACACTGTCCAAACCTTGATTCCAACAACTTATGGGATATTAAACCATAGTTCTGTGACTTCACCAAGTCAAGCTCCGCAAAACTGTCCGTTTGATCCAAGTATTGACACAGCTTACAAACCGCAGGTCCAATTCCTCCAAACACTCATTTGACTGAATTGAAACTCTGTCAATAGAACAACCTCCTGTAGATTATTATAGGTACGAGCCCCCGCAAAAATCAGATCCAAACTCCTTGTAATCCTCTCAGGGTGACTGTCCCTTGATGGTTATGCCGAGTCCTAAACTGTGCCTTCAAGGAGATGGCATGCTATCTAAGCTTCACAAGACTGTGAATTATTTTGTGCTAAAAGTCTGGGTGATGACAAATCTGAGGTGAGGTATTTAGTCATAAGAAACTGCCCAAAATTCTGAGCTTTCCAACAATGATCTGAGCTAATATAGTGGTAGCCATATGGTCTTGAATAATTATTCAATCAAACAATTTAACCCAAACTGTAATTCATTTATGTACCTCAGCCTGTATTTCGTTCTGTACTTGTGCTCTTATATTCCTCACTGAGATGATATATAATAGGATATATAATTTTCAAAAATCAATTGCTCCTAGACTATTTGGAGTTAGGAGCTGAGTGAGGGCTCGTTGGAAAGAGGAAAGAGTCCTCTTTAAGATGGTGAAGGAATTATTGTGATAGGATGCCTTCAAGATGGCAAAAATTAATTTTTTTTATGATTGTTCTTGAATTTTTATATATAAGGTGTTTGGGACAGAATGGGCTTTAAGGGAGGTGTCCACTTGTCATTTCTTCTGTTATGACATCATATGTCATCAAGTATATCATCATGTATGTTATTAATTATGCAACATCCATCATTCATGTCATCATCAAGTTAAGTGTCTAGGACATAATTTAGGGTGTCTTCACATGAGGGCTTGTATATTAGGCACATAATTGGCACTAGACATCTTCATGGTTAATTTTTTCATTACTATGGCATTATGGTCGATAGATATTTAGGAAAACACTTCTTCATTAGTGGCTTGACATCTTCACAATGACATCATTAATAGCTTGACATCTTCATAAGGATAGATCAACCTTAGCATCTTTATTAATGGCATCCTTAGCACCTAGGGATTGCACGAGGTTCATTGAGATCACAAGAATATTTTCCATCTCAGCCAATGCCATATTGACATCAATGACAACCCTGACCAACAGGTGAAGTAGGTGAAGGTTAGATTTTAGGGATGATTACCTTTAGCATCAGGGAGAGCGAGGGAGACAAGGGTAGCTCCCTAGTTGATGAGATTTATATGCAGATCACCCCTACAAAATTGAAAGAAACTTGGGGCATTGATCCTTTTGTAGGGATGACCATAACGAGCCAACTTGCATTTCCCTTCCAAATTTCTTGGATTCAATTCCCATTTGTGCCCTTGACTGCTAGCATGGCATTTGGAGAGGTGAATGAAACCTGAATGCACCAAAAATGTAAGAGAATGGACGACACTTTCACCGTCATCGATTGATTGACTGATCAAGGGATGGATGGATAGGCTAAAGCAGAACATTCAATGATATATATAGAGAGAGTCACTAGGGTGTGTCTGTATGCCTTAAGATAAGGTCACAATGTAAGACATAACATGGACCGTGTGCAACTATATACAACCCATGCACTGTGGCTACCAAAAAATGTAATCTTTGGAATCTAAACATGTTACATTTTGGAGTTTTTGTCTTAATATCCCAAATTTGTTTTTGGCCAAATCTTAATTTTGTAATTTAAAATGGAATTTTGATGCATATATGGAATCAACACCTTGAAAAAACCGTACATTTTTGTTGTTTTTAGATTGAAGGACCTAAACTAATGCAACATGGTTTTGTGGATGCCATTTCTAAAGTTGGGTTGGCCAAATTCCTTTTTTGACCTTTTCTGGGTTGGAATCTTTTATCACCTATACAACCAAGTAATTTTCTACCACCTTTATAACCAAGTAATTTTCTATCACTTGTATAACCTTGCCATTTTATAAAAAAAAGAGGTGCTTGCACTCAAATAATTGGCTTTTCATGGCCATGGGGCGACTAGAATTTTGAAATTCTATAACCTTTTAGATGATTAGAAGATCCAATTTTTCCATTTCTACAAAAAGCGCTTGAAATGAGTTCAAATTGTGGTTTTGGGTGTAAACTATTGGTCAGTTGAAACCCATTTATCAACTGTACTGTCTTAGTAAAGCCTAGATAATATCTAAGATGAGGAGGCTAGACCTATTTTAGGCTAAGGTAAAACATACTCAAGCTAACGGTCAAACATAAGGTTATACATATACATGTGGTTCAAGGTCTCCTTTTCCTCACGTTATTCTCTATGAATTAAGGAATATATGTTGCCAAGGAGGAACACCTGCTGGTCTAGGATCTTATACACCCAACAAGTTACTAGGAACACCCAACAGATTACTAGGATCTGATACATGATTTAGATTGCTAGGATCTAGTCTAGGAACACCCAACAATGAGAGGTATATCCACAAACCACTCCAAGTAAGATATGAAAAGGGCTCTTGAAATGCCTCTAAATACCAAAGCACTCCAATGTTTATAATGACATATTGATGTCCAATTCAAATGCTACTTAAGGATTTCACAAAGGTTCTAGTGCCTTTGTTCAAGGGTTCGTTGTAGGTTTCCAAGCGTTTCTACAAAAATAACTTTCACTAGATATTAACAACCCTTATGATATTTTTTACCACCACAATTTCTGCCACAAAATTTTTGTAAGGTGAAGACACATGAAGATTTAAATTGGTTTCTGCTTGAAGGAAAGATGACAGCTGTTTTGATTGATGGGTATTTAGAGTTTTATTGCTCGTTATAATTTGCTTATAATGATCCTAGATGTAGTCACAAACAAGTAATAAAGATTACTGTTGTTCACAAGGCTGAAATGTTGTCTGAAATCCCTCAAATTATCCCACAACAAGCTTCCCAAAAACCCCACATCATTGTTGGAAACATTTCTTGATTGCAATTGTATTTTTATACTTGTTTTCATGCTGCCCTATCTGTCCAAACATTGGTATCAAAGCCATAATTGTGTTGTCATTAACCCTAGTTCTATTTGTTGGTGAAAATTTATCACAGTTGGAGGTATCAACCATTGGAAAGACCAACACTATTGGGTTCTAGAGAACCACCAATCAAAGGATATATCTACTGTTGTATCTTCTGTTTAGTGCTCTTCACATGCTACCATCAAATCTGTGGTCATTTTCTTTTGTATATCATCTTCATATTGCCCCATAATCCTACAAGAGTATGTTACATGACCTCACATCCTCCCAGCAAAAGTTGATCTTATATGCTGAGTTATATTTATGCTTGGATGGTTATCTGTTTGCTTTGTTTGGAGACCATGGACGATGGCAACATGATACTAAAAATTGTCGTATTATAACAATATTATTGATGTCAAATTGTTCATGGAGGCTACTAACAAATACTGCAATAAGGGAGACTTTCCCATGATAGTTTTGGAACCTTAAAACCATGTTAAAATTGTTTAAAAAATGTGCCCTAAAACTAAAACAAATGCTACAACAAAATCACTATAATGTGATGAAATTTCTATTATAGGAATTCTCTACTACTGCTCATACACTGTCTGAAATAATCAGGTTGGAATTTAGAACCTAACTATCACTAGTCTAGTATGCAAAATTCAATTCCTGGCATGAGGCATATGATGAAGCCATTGGCTAGGTTACATGTTGGTAGTGTATGTTATGTTGATCTATTAATTTTTCTTTTGGTTAGAAACTGGGAACTTCACCATAACATCATACCAATATGTAAAATCAGAATTAATTGTTGTGAGACAACCAACATCTAGGATATTTGTTTCTATCCCATACTTTGCCATCAACATCTAAGTTGTATTTCCTGTGCATGTGTTGAATCGTGTTTCTATTGTGGCATATTTATGATTTTTCGTGTCAAACATACAATTCTAACATGTATTCTCTTTTGTGTGGAAGGTACTGCTACATTGTATTTGCTAAGGACGCCTGTTCACCAAGAGAAGTCAAATACTGCAAAATGTTGGATGTGTTTTGTATTATTGTTCTAGAACATATTCTCTTTGTCTTTGTTTTGTATTATTGTTCGAGAACATATTCTCTTTTCCTTTTTCTTTATTTCACACGTTGTTTTAGGATATTTGAGTGTTTTAGGTTTTTTTAGGTTTTTGGCCCTGAAATTAGTGATTGAAATGCCAGATAATCACTTTATAATTGTGGATTTGCTTGTCTATTTGAGTTCTTTTACATAAGCAATCTTCATAAGTAGATATTCTACCCTTAGCTCCATTTCAAAGTGTTGTAAGAATTTATGAGGACCTCTTTTATTCCTTGACTTGAGGTGGTGGATTCCCCATCCTGCTGAGGCCTTTCTCTTTCATCCAGTCCTTCATTTTCCATTGAATTTGATTCAAGAGATTCTCTCACTAGATCTCTCTTGGGGGATTCCTGTGGTGGTAGTACATGTATCATTTTTTGAGAGTAGTGATGAGATATTTGGAGGGCCCCATTTCATTGACTCAAAGTCTTATCCATTTCATCAGATCTTTAAGTGCAAGAAATAGTGTAACATGGCTAGGTATTTTAACTTGAATTAAATGGTCAGCTCCCTCTTATATTGATAAAAGAGAGGGTCGGAAGTCATCAATAGTTGTATCATGGCTTGTCCATAACTCCCTCTGAATATAGGGAAAGTGACCATGCCAAAGCATAATCACCGAGCCATCTGAAACCTAACCCTTTTCCTTAGGTCCATGTAACAAAGTCATCAACCATAATCTGATGCCATGAATAGATTGTGTCAACAAACATTGGTCAAAAAGAATCATCAGGACATATTTCTAGTGGACTTTATGGCTTCCTCTGAAGCATAGCTTGATGAACTTATTATGTGAGAGACTGTCCACAAGGCACTTGCAACAACAACCTTCAAAGAAGCTTGCCTTAGAACATAAATAAAATTTTATAGAATTATCATGGTCCTTCTTCAACCAGAATGAATAAATTGTTGCATTATCCTCCTTTGCTAGATGACATTGATAAATGAATTAAATTACCTAATCCATGATATCCAATCATCCATATTCATAAGATTTTATTTCATAGGGTCTTCGCTTAATGCATCAAGGAGTTCAATGACACAATCAAGATCAGGGTCCTTACTGTTCCTTCTACTTATAGTGCTTGTCAAAGCATAGGATTTAATATGCACTTTCTTCAAGGTACCTTTGATTTTGTGTTGATAAGGGCTGATATACGGAAAAGCTCCAAAAAGTGCCATGTACTTTTTCTCCTAGTGGCCAGACCAAGGTAAAGGTGTTGCATAAACTTCCATTGCTCCTCCTGCTAGATAAAGAGGTAAAAGTTTTCTTCCATACACTATCATTGCTTTTTCAATTATTACTGCAATTCACTATATCAAATACTACCATTATTGTTTCAAATGAGTACTGTCATTGCTTCTTCATTCCTCCTACACTTCCCTGATTAGAAACATTCTGCTGGTAGCTTTACCCATCAAGTTCTTGTATTAAAGATAAAGATATTGTCTTATTGATTATTCTAGCATCTCTAAACTTAAATGCTCTTGGTCTAGAATCATATATAGATAAAAAAACACCTGAAACAACTTGCCTACTATACTCTGTTATGTATGTGTTAATGACAATTACACTTCAAGCATATTGCTATCACACGGATTAGGTTGGTTGATGCTTTCAGGACCCTTTCATGTATTCATTCAATAGTAAACTCTATTCCTTGCTTCATGTATTAGGACCCTTGCTTTTAGGACCCTTTAAGTCTAGAAATATGTCCTCTCCTACAATAGATATGCACAATATTCCTGTGTCTCCATGTTTCTCAGCTCAAAAAAATTGTGTTGTAAAACCAGTTTTCTCTTCAAGTTCATTAGTAGTTCGAAAAAGTACTACAAAATATTCTTCCATGCATGAGAAAAGGGCCTCGGCAGAATCATATTTAGGTATTTGCAAAACACAGACAGATGATAAAACACCAACACACTTAGAGAAATTGATGATTGAGCGAGATGAGGACATTCCAAAGTCTTCAAAGAAACTAAAACATCGAGGGATAAAAGAAAGCTAAGGAAAAGTGATTCTCTTAATATGCTAAATTCAAATATGATATGTTCACAAGGTACCCCCAGTTCTATTAATAAAGTATTGAGTAATATGTCTAGTAGTCGTCGTGCATGTCTTATGTAGCATGTTCAACCTAATCATAATGGTTTCCAAACTCCAGTGAAAGAAAACACTCCACATAGTAGAAAGAAAAAGAATTCACCAAGCAAGGAACATGTTGTGGGCAAATGGAAAAATAAGGTTATGGGGATTAATACCCCTGCAATAGGGGCAAAAGGTGGCTCTAAAGCCAAACATGACACAACTGTTGGTTCATTTGAGCATTCTGGTTCATCCACACTTAAGGAGCAATTAAATTGTCTCCCCTAGATGCTGATCCATATGCATTTGAACTAAAAATTAAATAAACACCCCAATAGACATGCAAGAAAAATGAAGCAAGACTAAACAACAAATTAGATTTGTCATATTTTTCTTCTCCAGCACAATGAGAAAGGCACCATCCCCTGGATGCAAATATGCAGAGATCAACATGATTCAAAGGTTAGTAATAGAATTAAGTCCACTTTGTACTGGCAGATAATTGAACACATTGTTTTTTTCCAATGTTTTGCAGTCTTAAAGTGAACTAATTACTGTGTTATTCTTTGGTGTTCACTGTTGAAAAGAGATACTCTTATTGTGATAAGTTTCAACTTTTTTTATTTGTTGGTTGTTTCATGTTTTGAGTGCAGACTTGTGAAATTCCAAATCACATGTTGATATATATATATATAGATATAATTTTTATTTTATTTTTCCCTGTGGTTCCCAGAAGACTCGTGTTACATTTGCACATAAGTTTAGATATCATTCAGATATCTAAAATTTCTAATTTTTAATTTGAATATTTTGTGATAAAGGAAAGACAAATGTCCCAATTATAAAGTCACCCAACAACAACATTGCAATTTTTCTTTCATTCAACCTGTAACATATTGCATCTGTCTTCATCAATGTTCTTCTTCCATATGCATCCACTTACGACATTTCCTTTGCAATATTTTGTGCATTTGCGAGTTATAGGTCATTTGTAGACTATAAATGTCTTCAGAGTTTCAATTCTAATTGAGTATTCAACTTAACATGTTGAGTCTCTTATACGTAACTGTTTTTCCCTTCACCTAATTTTCATAACTTCCATAACCATTAGGTAGGGACCTACAACGTCGATGATGTTTTGTTTGTTTAGTAAAATATTGTCAAGGCTTTAATTTATTGAAATTTGTAGAATTTACAATCTATGAAGTTTCAAGATATAATTTTTAAAAGTTTAATTCTTTAAAGGGTGCTAGCTCAATGGAAGAGCACCTGCTTTATAAGCAGGAGGTTGGTGGTTCGATTCCATCATGCCTTGATATTCATATGGAATGGTGGCGATCAATTTTGGTGATGGAGGCTCTTTTGATCATCACCAATGAGCTAGAGGTGACATTTTTTGACCCTCACCAAAATATGAAATGGTAACGATCAACGAACGCCGCCATATATATGCATCAATAGTGATGACCATGAAAGGTCCGTCACCATATATCGTTGTTTTTTATATGAAATGGTGAGGGTCACTGTTTTTCATTATAGTCTTTATTCGTGACAGACCTTGAAGTCACCGATGAGATTATCATGACATTTTTTGACTCTCACCAAATATGAAATGGTGACAGTAAACGAACGTCACCATATATATGCACCAAGAGTGACAGCCATGAAAGGTCCGTCACAATAAATCATAGTTGTTCATATGAAATGGTGACGGTCATTGTCCGTCATTATAATCAATATTCGTGATGGACCTTGAATGTCACCACAACACATACTTTTGGCGACGCCACCTTTGGTGACGTTCAATTTTTTGGTGACGAAGACTATTGTCCGTCACCATTGCTCATATGAAATGGTGACGGTCACTATCTGTCATTATAAATCATTATTGGTGACGAACCTTGAATGTCACCAAAACACCTATACTTTCGGCGACGCCACTTTTGGTGACGTTCAGTTTTTGGTGACGAACACTCTTTTGACCGTCACCAAAGGCCATAGTGGTTAGAATCAGTCAAATTTTTAAGAAGTAATTAGTGTGTATCATTTCCCTCAAGTAATCACTAGTCGAATAGAGTTTTCCTATGGGTCAACACATGATTCATATCTATCAAATTACCTTTAGATAAAGTTCCACTAGTGTGTGTAGGAAATATATTATTTAATACATAATCAAGCTTTGAAAATTCTATTAATGAGAAAGACCTAACACTCCTCAACTATCTGGGCACACTTTAAATTAATGCTTTGTCACACACTAACATTTCTTAGCACCTCACATGTCTTGGAACATCATTGTACCTAGAACATATTGTCATGAAATTGACTCCCAAGCACATGGTGGCATGTGCTAGCACAAAATGGAACTCTCCTAGCATGTGTTGGAATGCATGTAGTCCCTAGCATGCCCTGGAACACCTTGGTTGAATGCATTGACATACATTAGCACTTGGCACACAATGCCACTTGGCATGTGTTGGGACCTATTATTAGTTTTACTAGCATGCCCCTTTTGAAAAAGATAAAGTATTGAATTATTAACCCTCTTATGTGTTCATTTCCTTACATTTTAGCTTGGTTCTTCCTTTTGTTGTCTTGACACTTCTTGACACATATTGACATACCCTGGCACCCTACACATCCTTAGCACCTGGCATGTATTGGCATATCTTGGCACTATTTGGCACATATAATTAGCACACCTTGGAACTCCCTAGCACACTTTGGCACTTATTTACATGCCTTGATATTCCCTAGCATGCCTTACCAATGATTAGCATACCTTTTCACCCCCTCCTTGGCATGAAAACTAGCACTCATTAACACTAGTCCCTGGCACACATTCCTCATATCCATTAACTTCCATGAATTTTGACTTAGTTCTCCCTTAATGTTTTTTCCTATTACTCCTTAACACTCCTCAACATGCATTAGCACTCTCTATCACACCTTAGCACTCTTCAACATTCCATTCCACTTCATAGCATGCATAACACTCCTTGACACATATTGGCACTTGGCACGTGTTGGCGCTTGGAAAGTCTTAGCATGTATGGAATACGTTGAGATGCCTTGGTATGATTTAGCATGGTTTAATATTAAATTTATTGGAGATCAATTTTTGGAAAGTAGATGAGAAGCGACAAAGGAAGACTTGGCACTTAGAATGCACTAATACTTTTCACTTTTCACTTATTGGCGCCTAGTGTTGGTGTGCCTAGCATGCCCCTCTTAGAAAGGTAAATTAATGACTTGTTAACCCTCTTATGTGTTCATTTCCTTGTAGTTTAAATTTTTTCTCCCTTTTGTTGCCTTGACAGTCCTTGGCACACATTGACACACCCTTGCACATCTTAGAATGCCTTATCACTTGGCACACCTTATCATGTTTGACATGCCTTTGCACTATCTAGCACATCTTAGAATTTTGTAGCATGGCTTGACACTCATGTCCTCACAACTAGCCTTTACATTTTCTCATGACTTGGGAACCCAATCAAGTCCTTGGCTACTGCAATTCATGTGAAAAAATTGACCTGCTTCAACCACAACAACTTGAACAATTGCACCTACTACAAGTAGATTTTTCCTTGTTCACCTAAGAACTGCCTATAACTCATCTTATGCCACTCATTTCCAAGCTCAACTTGTCCCACTTAACTATTTACCAAGACAAGGATCACATGATCTATCCATGGCCAAAAAACAACTAAGCAACATAGCTTACACAAGAAATATTTCACATGTATATTCAATTCATATAAACAATAGAAAATTAACTGAGAGTTTGCAAGAATCACAAGATTCACAAGGTACACAAGATATAATCTGACACGAGCTGAGTGCCCCAAAAATTATACACAACAATGTACAATATGCAATTATCTAGAATAGTTTAAAGCATGAGCATGTAGCCAAAGTGTGCCACATCTCATATAAAAAAAAAAACTAAAGGCAAAATAATGGTGTGCCTAGCACAAAGTGATCTCCCTTTGTCTAAAAATTCTATATCGAGCCCCTTATAACAACCATAGGCTTTCCTCCTATAAATCCTATTATAAACTTCTCCTAACACACTTCATCCTTAGCACACTTGAATTCGCTAACGCTCCCTGGCACACACTCTTATTTGTTCCTTTCTATGCATTTTGACCTAGTTATCCCTTGATATGCCCCAACACTCCCTAACACTCTAGTTCATCATGCATTGACATTGTCCAACATGTGTTAACATGTCTTTTCATTCCTTTGCATGCACTGACCCTCCCTAGTTTTCATCCCCTCACAACTACCCTTACTTAATTTTCAACTTGGGAAACCAACCAAGCCCTCGATTGACTACAAGAGCTTGACCAAGATATAGTTACTACAACTAGACTATGTTGTCAAATTGTGTAGCTTCGAAGGTACTCCACAAGCCTAGTGAGATGGATTTTTGTGAGTTTGGTCACAAAAGGCTTTGTGGGAATAGAATCCAATCAAAGGGATTTTGGTTCCAAGACGGGGTTTAAAATCTAAAAGAAAATTAAAAAGGAAAATCAATGTTTCCTAAGGTCTAAGTGGATAAAACCCGTAAGGTGATCTAGAGGGTTCCTAAGAGGTCTAGGAAAAACTATTTAAGGAGTCCTTAGGATGAAGGAAATAACATCAAGTGAGAAGGAGCTCATTTGATCAAGGGGACGAAGAGAGATGTAGTCCTAAAGAGGCCATGATCATTATCATGTCTCGCATTCATTAAGATGCCTCGGTATGCTTTGGCATGGAATTGTCTAAAATAGTTTAAAACATGAGCATTTGGCCAAAGTGTGCCACATTTCATATAAATATAATAGATAAAGGAAAAATAGTGTTGTGACCAGCACAAAGTCTCCCATTTTTTAAAATTGCTTTGTCGAGCCCCTTACTGCAATCATAGGCTAGCCTCTTACAAATCCTATTATGAACTTTTTCTAACACACTTCATCCTTGGCACACTTGAATTCACTGACACTCCCTGGAACACACTGTTATTTGTTCATTTCCATGCATCTTGACCTAGTTCTCCCTTGTGATGCCTCAACACTCCTTAACGCTCCTCAACATTCATTGACATTGTCCAACATGTGTTAGCATGCCTTTTCATTCCTTGGCATGCCCTAACCCTTCCTAGTTATCATGCCCTCACAACTACCCTTACTTAATTTTCAACTTGGGAACCCATGCAAGTCCTCGGTTAACTATAGGAGCTTGACTAAGTTACGATTACTACAACTAGAATATGTTGTTGAATTGTGTAGCTTGGGAGGTACTCCACAAGCCTAGTGAGATGGGTTTGTGTGAGTTTGACCACAAATGTTTTTGTGGGAAAATGACCCAAGCGAAGGGGATTTGGACCCGAGATGAGGTTTAAAATCTAAAAGAAAATTAAACAAAAAATAATTTTTCCTAAGATCTAAGTAGATAAATTTCATAAGTTCTAGAGCGTTCTTAAGAGGCCTAGCTAGGCAAAGCTATTTAAGGAGGCCTTAGTATGAAGGCAAGAACATCAAGTGAGAAGGAGCTCATTTTATCAAGGAGGCTAGGAGAGATGTAATCGTAAAGTAGGTCGAGTTAGAGGGTTGAGTAACTGTTGCTAAAGGGAGGACATGATCATCCACCAAGAGTAAGATCATCATGTGAGGGTTCACAAGAATGTCACATACCTTAATGGGTTCGAGATAGGAAGTAGGATGCCATATTGTTGGTTCTCTTAGGGAGGATAAAGCGAAAGAGAGGCGACTCATGAGAATTTGGGGATGTGATTTTAGTGGTGTTTCTGTGTGAAGTCCACATCAATTTTTGAAATAGTAGAGAGTGTTGAGACCCTACCTTGTGGTGGTTACTAGGTTGCAAGGTCTGTGATAAAGACCAACACAAATGGAGGAGGGTCTGCACTAGAATTTAGGGCCACAATAGAAGTAGTCACAGGTGTAATATTGAGTGAGGTAACTATAGTTTGAGGGTCATAGTGATCTAAAGTTCAAGTCAAGATTCAGTCAATGAAATGACTAGAATCTATGGATCCATATGAGCTAGGTCGAGTCTCTTATGGAGGAAAGAGTTGTCTTTTTTCTATGGGTGGATATGGTTTGTTCTAAAGCAATTAGAATAGAAGTATATAGGCACTTTACAATTCTTAGCATGCACTTGGATGCCCTGGAATGCCTTGGCATGGTTTAAGATAAAATTGATTTGAGATCAATTATTCACAATTAAGAGAGAAGTAATAGAGGATAATTTGGCACTTAAGACACGCTAGCACTTGGCCCTTGGCATGTATTGGAAATAGTGTTGGTATGCCTAGCATTCCCCTATTGAAAATGTAAGGTTACGAATTATTAACCCTCATAGGTGTTCATTTATTTGCATTTTAACTTGGTGTTCCCTTTTTTCACTTGACACTCCTTGACACGCGTTCACATACCCTAACACCTAACACATATTTTCATGCCTCAACACATGAAATGTCTTGCAATTCATGGCATGCATTGGAATTCGTTATCACTATCTGGCACATGTTAGCACACCTTGACATTTCTTGACATGCCCTATAATTCCCTAGCATGCCTTATCACTCCCCCCTTGGCACGCTTGACACTCCCCGACACACCTTCTTATTCATTCATTTCCATTCATTTTGACTCAATTATTTATGTTTGATGGGGTGCATGTCTAGAAAGAGTTTCATTAAGAGAATAAAAAAATTACCGCACCATTACTAATATAAGTAATTGTGAGATTCTACTTGAATGACAATAGGAAACTACACAAGAGATTTTAAGAATGTCATTTTTAGGGTTTTTTTAATGGTGTGGGAATGGTAAGAAGTGAGTGGTAAATATCATGATTGTATTTCTCATTAAAGTGCTTATCCTTATGAGATACTCGTCTTGAGAAAATGACACCCTCATAATGCTTACCCTCCAACTCTTAATTCTCAAAATAAAGGCCAACTTGCACAGTGAGGGAAGGCATGTTGTTCTATGGTGTGCTAAGTGACTGGGTGAGAGTGTTAATGTACTATGAGAGGGACTAAACATTTACTTTGTGTCCTCTATGGATGACATGTTGTAGTTTTGTTTCATGGAACCATAAGGACACTAGAAAGATTGTGTAAGCTATAGCCCAACATAATCAATGCATTGAGAGAAATCTATGGAGAGGGATCAAAATAAATTATATTAGTGGGTCCACCAAAAAATATTTAGTAGAGAGTGAAGCCATGGTGATCAATGCCACATGGATTCTTTTGAGCTAGGCATATTTTTTCTAAAAATTTGTTTGGAGTGTCACTGAATTGGTTGAATTCTCAAATTCATGACATTGTAAATTATGTAGGAATTTTGCTGCTTTTGTTATAAAGGCTAAGGTTTGCAAGGATAATATAGGGTTTGTAGGGTGTTAGGGGAAAATAAGCATCAATTTATAGCTCTTTGATATACTAAAGAGTATGGATGATATGAGTAGTTGATATGGATTATATGACATTGAATCCACCTTGAGATGGAGGTTGTTATGTGTTAGATAATTAAGGAGATGGCGGTTAAAAAATTTCTCTTAGCATGACATTATCTTGTGATATTTTGTTATTATTATTTGTTCTTTACATTTATCTTTTCTTATAATCAAGATTAATGCCAATGAACAAATATAAGAAGACACAAGATGTAGGCACATGCCAGAGAAAAACCCCACTATTTAGGGAAAACTCGGTCAAAATTCTTCCTTTAGCAGACTTAATATGAGACGACCAAGACCTTTAGACTATAGAATTCCTCCATAAATTCTTCCTTTCACTGTGTTAGCATCGAGATCTCCACGATACCGAGATCTCCTTTACTTGCACCTAAACTCCATCCTCATTACCTTGACCAAGTTTGAGATAGCAACATAGCACCGAGCATCGTTACTGAGAACATCAAGCATCATCATAGCATTGAGAATCATAACTGAGATCACCAATCATCTTCATAACATTGAGTATCATATCATAGCACTGATTCTGTGGTATATCTATGTTGACACCTAGGCATTCATGTTTTGCTGCAACATCATAGCATGGAAGCTACCTGAATCATAGCATAGATGATTACCTGAATTTTGTAACAGGTTCAAGACCTTATCCTCCAACACTGAACCTCTTATCATGATCCCAACTGTATCCATGGTCCAAAACTTCAGATATGTCCAAAATTTTGTGGCAGAAATGCGAAAATATAACCCTATATATATAATTGTTTCCCATAGTTATTGAGATGAAAGTGGCAGTGTGAAGTGTTATGTCTTGATTTGAGCTGACTTGAAGACTGATTGAGTTTGACTTAAGGAGGAGACTTTGATGAATTGTATCACTTGACTTGAGGGTTGTCTTTGAATTATATTTTTAGGATGATGACCTTGAAGAAGATGACTTGATGGAGGATCCCTTTGACACTCTAATGCTACATGATTTAAAAGCCCAAAAATTGTATCAATTTAAATCTGTAACAGCTAACCTAGAAGTCCAAAATTGGGACCTTAATCTAAATATGACCCAAGCATGAAACCCATGCCTTAATAAGTCATTTAATAATAATAATAATAAGTTATTTTGATAAATACATTAATAATGAAGACCGAACCTAGTTACATTCTTCAACATTATGACTCTTAGAGCCTCATCCTTCTTCATGTTGATGAAAAATTTTTATTAGTTATCCCTTGGATAAGAACCACCATTTTTGTAAAGTCTTATAACTCTTCACTTTTCAACAACGTTCCCATATCTTGTGCCCAAATTCCATAATTGTGTCCATTAAAATTTATAAGATCTAGCTTGAAAATCATAATTTTAACCCACTGATTTGATCCTATATTTAGTTTGCAATTAGAAACCTCAAACCAATCGACTAAACAAATTTGACTTTTTAAGAGCATCTACAACTTGCATTAGACTTGTAGGCAACATGCTACATCTCAAACCATTAGTTTTAATACCATGTAGGAGAATAGAGGTGTTTTGTATATTAGAAAAATTGTATTCTAAAATAGAGTTGATGTCTAAATACATTGTTACAACACCTAAGAACAACCAAACAAAGTTCAAGATACTAAGAACTACATCCAAGGAAAATATTTAAGAACATGGCAACTGAGTCACATTTCCGGATGGGGCTTCCACTCCAAATGGTGTGAGGTATAATTGGGACTTCATATTAGGGAGACGCCCTGTATGTTGGCGAGATCCAACACCATCAACATGTTGCATGCTCTTTGATGCCTCCCATGGTTCCACCCTAAATATTGGAACCAAAATTTTTTGGTTCTTCTCTTTCAAGTTAACACTTGGAATGTCTTCTAAAAGTTCTATTGTTGGGTATGGATTCATAAAGGGCTATATAAAGTAATGCCTTTTGAAGTTGAGGGAACCTAGGTTGAGGATACTTTTAAATCCTTTGAAGGGATCTTTGGACCTAATGTCCTAGGGGATAGGGGGCCTAAAGGGAAGGAAAAATGAGAAATTGATAGGGTAACCCCCAACAATGGTGATAATGGGATTAGGGGCCCCATTAGCACAACCCATAAGCCCTTAACCCATAAATACTGAATTCCCTATTCCCTCAACCCCCAAGCCATAATTCCTTGACCCATAGAATATTGAGTAGAAGAAATGCTCCATATGAGGAATGGATTGACATGAAGAGGAGTTTATTTTGGTGGATTTTTCATAGAGTTTTGGACAAAGATATGAAGCAACCTATAAAAAATTAGTTAATGGATTGTTAGTGGATGGTTTGTGACCCTAGTTCAAGCATATACAAAGTTTTAGAAGGATTATAAGAGGAGTAGTTCATATTTGTTCATAGATTGGATAACAAAGAAATTGGTACACAAAAATAGTGATTTTGAGAGGACTTAAATCACTATTAGGTGGAAAATTTGAAGATCCCTAGATGAGGGCAGTGTTGTGGGCACCATATCAGTAAAATAATTGACCATGGTTGGGAAAATTGATGGCATTCCAAGTACAGTTGGAGGGTTGTGAGGTGACTGTCAAAGAAGAGCTCCATGTCTTGTGCTTGTGAAGGAAAACAAGACTGCTAGAAGGGTAAGTGTATTGGGCCTAAGGTCGTGCAGACTTTGAAGGACTAAAGTAGCAGTCAAGTGGACTATCCAACTAGACCTATTTCACTGTATTGTAGAGGATTGAGTCAGTGAGAATATGGGAAACCTCCATAGCCCTATGTTTTTCATCTTTGAGCAGGAGTATGGAAAAAGTGGGCAGACCAAAGAACTATTAAACAAAAAGGTTGTGAGAAACTTATCAAAAACCCTAAGTGTTGTAGAACTTAAATGAAAAAAGAGGTGTATAAAGGGAATTTTTTTTTGAGTCGAGTTCAGTAACCTAAAGGAGTTGAGTTCATTGATAGAGGTAGATTGAGGAGTTGCATAACGGGAGACAAGAGGACTTATGAGATGTGTTCAGGAATTGTGCTTTAATCGAAGGGCTATGTGTGGTGACCATCAAAAAGTGGTTAAAGTGTTGTCTTGTTCAAGGTATATTGATTTTCAAATGCCTAACACTGACCCCTAGTTGTATTCCTTGTATCAGTGTGATTGTAAAGGGACATGGTCCCTAGTACGAGAGCTCTAGACTATTCTATTATAGTTTATAATTTAATTAAGAATGGTTTGAAAAAGTTAAAAATTATCATGTGCACAAGTTGATTCCCTAATGTGTGTAGAATTCATTGTGCAAAGTAGATGTGTTTTGGCACTTGAATGTGTTTGCATCAAATATTCTAAGACCGAACCTAGATTCTCATGTGCCGTGGAAATTCAAGATATGGCTTTTTCACCTAAGAACTAACTGTAACTCATCTTAGGCTACTCGTGTCTAATATCAACTCATCCCACTTAACAAGTTACCAAGACAAGGCTCATCACATCCAACTGTGGTCATAAAACAATTAAGCAACAAAATTTACATCTTGACATGCCATAGCACCTGGCATGTCTTAAATGACTTAGCACTATGTGGCATGTGTTAGCATCCCCTACATTCCTTGCCATGATTTTACACTCCCTAACACCCTAGAACTTATTGACATGCCTTGGTAGTTTAGCATACCTTAACAATGCCTAGCATGTAACCTGGTCACTCCCTCCTTAACACACCTAGAAATCATTGACACTCCCTATCACACATATTTATTCATTAATTTCTATGCATTTTGATCCAGTGCTTCCTTGTGTTTCCATGACACTCCCTAACAATCCCTTACACACATTGACACACCCTAATCCCTAACACCTGACACATCTTGGCATGCCTCCCTAGAACTCTAGCATTCCTCGGCACTACCTAGCATACCTTGTCACTCTCTCCTTAGCACACCTAGATGTCATTGAAACTCCCAGTGACAAACTATTATTCATTCATTTCCATGCAATTTTACCTACTTCTCCCTTGTGTTTCC
The DNA here is from genome assembly GCA_034641835.2 of Pinus albicaulis. Classification (NCBI taxonomy): domain Eukaryota; kingdom Viridiplantae; phylum Streptophyta; class Pinopsida; order Pinales; family Pinaceae; genus Pinus; species Pinus albicaulis. Next base: position 22,309 of record JAXQQM020090035.1, read on the forward strand.
ATAGAATTCCTTAACGTTCCTTGGCACGTGTTGGTACACCCTAGTACCTAAGAAATATTGGAATGTTGCCTTAGCCTCTAGCATACCTTAACATTGCCTAACAGACCTTCTCACACCCTCCTTAGCACACCTGGAACTCACTGACACTTCTAATCACAAACTCTTATTTGTTAATTTCCATGCATTTTGATGTAGTGCTCCCTTGTGTTTCCTTAGCACTCCCAGTTAACACTTCCTTGCACATGTTGGCACATCTTGGGCGCATGTCTCCATAACACTCTAGCTTTCCTTAGCATTGCTAAGCATGCCTTGTCACTCCTCCTTAGCACAATTGGAACTCATTGACACTACTTTTCACCCACTCTTATTCATTCATTTACATGCATTATGACATAATGCTCCCTTGTGTTTCTCTAGCATTCCCTAACACTCCTTAGCACACATTGGCGCACCTTGGAACTTGGCACATCATGCTATTCTTTCCTAGCACTCTGTCATGGCTTCACACTGCCTAAAATATGTTGTTACTCCCTCCTTAGTACACATAGAACTTGATAACACTCCCTATCACACACTCTTATTCATTCATTTCCATGCAATTGAAACTAGTCCTCCCTTATGTTTTCCTAACACTCCCAAGCATGCGTTGGTGCCACACCCCATCACATATCACATATTAGAATGATTAACATTCCTTGGATATTTCTAGCATGTGTTAGCACTTCATGGGATTTACCACACACCTTGACACTCCCTAGTTGTCATGCCCTCATAGATAGCCTTAATTTTTTTGCAACTTGGGGACCCAACCAAGTCATTGAAAAATTAGTGTTGTGTCTAGCCCAAAGTCTCCCTTTGTCTGAAACTGATCTGTCCAACTTATTATCACAATAGTATGATTACCTCCTGCAAGTTCTGTTATGAAATTATCCAAACACACTTTGTCCATGGGACACCTGGAATTCACCGACACTCCCAACTAACAGACACTCTTATTTGTTTGTTTCCATCACTTTGAAGTAATTCTCCATTGTGATGCCTTGACACTCCCCAACACTCCTAGCAATGCATTGAAACTATATGGCATGTGTTAGCACAACTTTTCATTCATTGGCATGCCCTAACACTCCTTAACTATCATGTCCTCCTAACTACCCTTATTTTTTTTTAGACTTGGGAACCCAACCAAGTCCTGCCTCAACTACAACAACTTGACCAAGTTTCATTTAATACAACTATAATATGACTTATTCACCTAAGAATGGCTTATAATTCATCTTAGGCTACTCATGTCCAATATTAACTCATCCCACTTAACAAGTTACCAAGTCAAGGCTCACGTCCAACCACGTCCATAAAACAACTAAGCAACATAGTTTACATCTTGACATTCCATAACACCTGGAAGGTCTAACAACCCCTTGGCACTATGTGGCACATGTTCACATCCCATGAATTCCTTGGCATGATTTGGAACTCCCTAACACACCTTACCATACCTTGACATTCCCTAGCACTCTAGCATGCCTTGGTATTGCCTAGCATATAACCTTTTCACTCCCTCCTTAACACAGTTGGAACTCACTGACACACCCTATCAAAAACTCCTATCCATTCATTTCATTAATGAATTTTGAACTAGTTCTCCCTTGTGTTTCTGTAGCACTTCCTAACACTCTCTAGCACACATTGGCACGCCTTGGCACTTGGCATGTCGCCCTAGCACTCTAGCATTCCTTGGCACTACCTAACATACCTTGTCACTCCATCCTTGGCACACCCAAAACTCACTAACAATCCCTGTCACACACTCTTATTCATTCATTTCTATGAATTTGAAGCTAGTGCTCCCTTGTTTTTCCTTGGCACTCCATAACACTCCCTGACATGCATTGCCATGTTTCCCTATCCTATAGCATGCCTTAGCACTACCTAGCATACCTTGTCACTCCCTCCTTAGCACACCTAGAAGTCATTGAAACTTCCTATAATAATCTCTTAATCATCATTTGCATGCATTATTTTCACATAATGCTCCCTTGTGTGCCCCTACGACAACCTAACACTTCCTAGAATGTGTTGGCACACCCTGGCACCTAGCACATCTTGGGTGCATGCCACTCTGGTGCACTAGCATGAATTAGTGTTGCCTAGTATACCATGTCACTCTCTCCTTAGGACACATGGAGCTCACTGACACTCCATGTCACACACTCTTATTCATTCATTTCCATGCATTTTGACATAGTTCTCCCTTATGTTTCTCTGGAACTCGCTAACACTCAACATGAGTTGGCACTTAGCACATCTTGGTATGCTTCCCTAACACTCTAGCATGCCTTGGAACTATCTAGCATATATTGTCACTCCCTCCTTAGAAAACCTTGAACTCCGTAGCATGCCTTATAAATCCCTGGCATATATTGGCTCATGGCACTTGATAATTCTTGGCATACGTTTGGATGCCTTGGAATGCCTTGGCATGGTTTAAGATAAAATTTATTTGAGATCAATTTGGCACTTAAGACACATTAGCACTTGGCCCCTGGCATGTATTGGCACTAGTGTTGGTATGCCTAACATGCCACTCTTGAAAAGGTAAGGTCCTTAATTATTAATCGTCATAGGTGTTCATTTATTTTCATTTTAACTTGGTGTTCCCTTTTTTCACCCGACACTCCTTGACACATGTGCGCATACCTTAACACCTGACACATATTGTCATGCCTATCATGCATTGACATTCATTGGCACTATCTGGCACATGTTAGCATACATTGACACTTCTTGACATGCCTTGTCACTCCCCCCTTGGAACGTCTAACACTCGCTGACACTCCATGACACACCATCTTATTCATTCATTTCCATTCATTTTAACTCAATGGTTTATGTTTGATGGGGTGCATGTCTAGAAATATTTCCTTTAAGAGAATAAAAATTAGCACACCATTACTGGCGTAAGTAATTGCGAGATTCAACTTGAATGGCATTAGGAAACTACACAAGAGATTTGAATAATGACATTTTTTTTTGTTTGGTGTGGGAATGGTAAGAAGTGAGTGGTCAATATTCTGATTTTCTTTCTCATTAAAGTGCTTATCTTTATGAGAGACTCATATTGATAAAATTACACCCTCGTAATGCCTACCCTCCAACTCCTAATCTTCTCAAAATAAATGCCAACTTTCACAGTGAGGGAAGGCATTTTTGGTCTATGGTGTGCTGAGTGATTGGGTGAGAGTGTTAATGTACTATGAGAGGGATTCAACCATTTACTTTGTGTCCTTTATGGATGACATGTTGTAGGTGTGTCATGGAACCACAGGGCCACAAGAAAGATTGTGTAAGATATAGCCCAACATAATCAATTCCTTGAGAGAAATTCATGGAGAGGGATCAAAATAAATTATATTGGTTAGTCCACCAGTCAACCTATAATCCATGAACCTCGTAAGCCTCGATCTGAATTTCTCACAATATCTACAATTCATGTTGAGATGGAGCTTGTAGTGCTCTCTCGCATATGGAGCTGGAAATGAATAGATCACTCAAAGATAAGACCTCTCTAGCCCTAATGCATAGGGAGTGAACCCTCAATATAAATATTTTGTTTGTTAAACAAACTCAATTGAGTCAATGTAGAATACTATACATAAGAGAAAATTAAACGATATTATCCACATCACTTCTTGAAATAACCTCAAATTAGCCATGGGTAGTAAGCCAAAGGGTGAATGTGGGGCACTATTAAATGATATTATCCACATCACTGCTTGAAATAACCTCAAATTAGCCATGGGTAATGAGCCAAAGGGTGAATGTGGGGCACTATTAAAGTTACATCATGTTTAAATTCCTTTTAAATTGTGAGGTTGTTCTCCAATAAGGTTGAAGCATCATCACAAAGAAGCATGGCACAGTTTTGTTGGGAAGCAATTAAAGTTATAACACAATTCAAGTGATTTACACCTCGAATGTAAATGACATGTTTATATTTTTGTGTTGGGTTGTTAGAGAGGTTATTTAATTAAATTAACACCCTAATTAAATTAACATTAATTTTACTCACATAAAAATAAAACATTATGAAAACCTAACCGAACATAGCAATTTATTTGACTACATATTAAAATCTAATTTGGACACTACTCTAAAATTTAAATAGACCTATTAAAATTATTTTCCCGCCGATATTCTCCTTGCCTGTTTTGGGACAGAGTTTGGTGCTCCTTCTCTGCTCATCATTTTTATGATTTAGCGGCAGATTCCATACCCTTGTGCTCCTTTTCTGCAGCTAAATCATATCAGATCTTGGTTAGCCCGAACTTATTATATCAGATCTGGGTTCACTCTTTTTGGATCTTTATTTCAAATATTATTCTCCTGATTTGGGGGCTTTCACTGCAATTCGGAGTAGACTAATTTTTCATCTTCCTTCAGGCTTTTTTCTGCTCGCCTTCATCCAAGGGGCTTGTTGTTTCATCATGAACCAGTGAAAAGCATCGCCAGATCTGTGTTGAACGGGAGTTGGCACATCCTTGGCGGACAACACTTATCTTCACAGGACAAAACTGCTGCAGCTTCGCTTCATGACAGTTGCCTGCCATTAGCATTCGGCATGGATCCATGTATCGTCCACTAATGGAGATAAAATTGCATCCTTCGAGAATTCCGAGAGGGAGAGTCTATATGGATAATTTTTGAAAGGTATTTTTCTGATCTTATTTCTATGATTTTTATTGTTAATTTCAAAGGATTTAAACTTGTGTACTGAATTTTGGAAAAGAATGGTTGTCGTTGACAACAGCTACAGAAAGGGCTGAACTGAGTTCAAATTATTAGAACAGAATTTTGTCTCAACTTAATATGTTTCCTCTTTGACTTGCAAAAAATGAATGCCATTCAATCGTGCTTCTCCTTCCCATTCGAGTGCTGCTATGACATCTCCCAACTAAACCCTACCTCTTCTCTAAACGGGTCGATCTCCACTCTTAAGTTCAAGTGCTCTTCTCTCTCCTCTATATAATGAGTTTAAGGCGCTGAAACAACTTGGAATTGATTCCACTCAACTGAGAAAGGTCCAGGTCATTTATGTACGCCTATAAATGAAAAAAATGCTTTAATCATAATCAATAAGTCTAATCAGTAGGCTCAACCGGTCTCTATCAATGAGACACAAGAGATACGAATTTATTTAGGCTATATGGATCTTACAATGTTCCTGGCCGAACTTATTACGGGGTTCTGTCCAATCTAACAAGGCTTTTTTTCAAAAAAATATGACTGGTACAAGTTTTAGATTAGGGCTAGACATTTTCACAAATATGTAACCCTTCATAGAACCTTCTCAATTTTATTATACCTCCACTGTTTATTAAGGAAAGCGGACTAATCTACAAGCTAAATAGAATTTTGATGATATAATTTGAAATACCAATGTTGACCAGAATGTGCTTGCTGTCTCAGGTTCTAAATACTACACCACATGTCCAAGCGAAGTTCTGAGGCTACTCCATAAGTCAGGGCCAAGTGTTGAAGCTGCTCCACACTACCAAGTTCTATCCTAAAGTATTTTCACAATAATGAGGCCTTATAAGATAGATCCGCAGTCCTGTAGCTTATGTGGAGGAGACCGAGCTCCTAAAACAACCAAACACTGTCCAAACCTTAATTCCAACAACTTATGGGATATTAAACCATAGTTCTGTGACTTCACCAAGTCAAGCTCCGCAAAACTGTCCATTTGATTCAAGTATTGACACAGTCTACAAACGATAGGTCCAATTCCTCTAAACACTCATTTGACTTAATTGAAACTCTGTCAATAGAACAACCTCCTGTAGATTATTATAGGTATGAGCCTCCGCAAAAAACAGATCCAAACTCCTTGTAATCCTCTCAGGGTGACTGTCCCTTGATGGTTATGCCAAGTCCTAAACTATGCCTTCAAGGAGATTGCATGTTGTCTAAGCTTCACAAGACTGTGAAGTATTTTGTGCTAAAAGTCTGGGTGATGACAAATCTGAGGTGAGGTATTTAGTCATAAGAAACTGCCCAAAATTCTGAGCTTTCCAACAATTATCTGAGCTAATATAGTGGTAGCTATATGGTCTTGAATAATTATTCAATCAAAAAATTTAACCCAAACTGTAATTCATTTATGTCCTCAGCCTGTATTTCGTTCTATACTTGTGCTCTTATATTCCTCACCGAGATAATATATAATAGGATATATAATTTTCAAAAATCAATTTCTCCTAGACTATTTGGAGTTAGGAGCTGAGTGAGGGCTCGTTGGAAAGAGGAAAGAGTCCTATTTAAGATGGTGAAGGACTTATTGTGATAGGATGCCTTCAAGATGCCAAAAATTAATTTTTTTATGACTGTTCTTGAATTTATATATATAAGGTGTTTGGGACAGAATGGGCTTTAAGGGAGGTGTCCACTTGTCATTTCTTCTGTTATGTCATCATATGTCATCAAGTATGTCATCATGTATGTTATTAATTATGCAACATCCATCATTCATGTCATCATCAAGTTAAGTTTCTAGGATAGAATTTAGGGTGTCTTCACATGAGGGCTTGTATATTAGGCACATAATTGGCACTTGACATCTTCATGGTTAATTTTTTCATTACTATGGCATTATGGTCAATATATATTTAGGAAAACACTTCTTAATTAGTGGATTTACATCTTCACAATGACATCATTAATAGCTTGACATCTTCATAAGGATAGAGCAACCTTAGCATCTTTATTAATGGCATCCTTTGCACCTAGGGATTGCACGAGGTTCATTGAGATCACAAGAATATTTTCCATCTCAGCCAATGCCATATTGACATAAATGACAACCCTGACCTACAGGTGAAGTAGGTGAAGTTTATATTTTAGGGATGATTACCTTTAGCATCAGGGAGAGTGAGGGAGACAAGGGTAGCTCCCTAGTTGATGAGATTTATATGCAGATCACCCCTACAAAATTGAAAGAAACTTGGGGCATTGATCCTTTTGTAGGGATGACCATAACGAGCCAACTTGCATTTCCCTTCCAAATTTCTTGGATTCAATTCCCATTTGTGCCCTTGACTACTAGCATGGAATTTGGAGAGGTGAATGAAACCTCAATGCACCAAAAATGCAAGAGAATGGATGACACTTCAACCGTCATCGATTGATTGACTGATCAAGGGATGGATGGATAGGCTAAAGCAGAACATATAGAGAGAGTCACTAGGGTGTGTTTGTATGCCTTAAGATAAGGTCATGATGTAAGACATAACATGGACCGTGTGCAACTATATACAACCCATGCACTATGGCTACCAAAAAATGAAATCTTTGGAATCTAAACATGTTACATTTTGGAGTTTTTGTCTTAATATCCCAAATTTGTTTTTGGCCAAATCTTAAATTTTTAATTTAAAATGGAATTTTGAATGCATATATGGATTCAACACCCTGAGAAAACCCTAGATCAATACATTTTTGTTGTTTTTAGATTGAAGGACCTAAAATAATGCAACATGGTTTTGTGGATGCGATTTCTAAAGTTGGGTTGGCCAAATTCCTTTTTTGACCTTTTCTGGGTTGGAATCTTTTATCACCTATATAACCAAGTAATTTTCTACCACCTTTATAACCAAGTGATTTTCTATCACTTGTATAACCTTGCCATTTCATAAAAAAAGAGGTTCTTGCACTCAAATAATTGGCTTTTCCTGGCCATGGGGCGACTAGAATTTTGAAATTCTATAACCTTTTAGATGATTAGAAGATCCAATTTTTCCATTTCTACAAAAAGCGCCTGAACTAAGTTCAAATTATGGTTTTGGGTGTAAACTGTTGGTCAGTTGAAACCCATTTATCAACTGCACTGTCCGAGTAAATCCTAGATAATATCTAAGATGAGGAGGCTAGACCTATTTCAGGTTGAGGTAAAACATACTCAAGCTAACGGTCAAACATAAGGTTATGCATATACATGTGGTTCAAGGTCTCCTTTTCCTTACGTTATTCTCTATGAATTAAGGAATGTATGTTGCCAAGGAGGAACACCTGCTGGTCTAGGATCTTATACACCCAACAAGTTACTAGGAACACCCAACAGATTACTAGGATCTGATACATGATTTAGATTGCTAGGATCTAGTCTAGGAACACCCAACAATTAGAGGTATATCCACAAACCACTCCAAGTAAGATATGAAAAGGGCTCTTGAAATGCCTCTGAATACCAAAGCACTCCAATGTTTATAATGACATACTGATGTCCAATTCAAATGCTACTTAAGGATTTCACAAAGGTTCTAGTCCCTTTGTTCAAGGGTTCATTGTAGGTTTCCAAGGGTTTATACAAAAAAAACTTTCACTAGATATTAACAACCCTTATGATATTTTTTACCACCACAATTTCTGCCACAAAATTTTCATAAGGTGAAGACACATGAAGATTTAAATTGGTTTCTGCTTGAAGGAAAGATGACAGTTGTTCTGATTGATGGGTATTTAGAGTTTTATTGCTCATTATAATTTTCTTACAATGACCCTAGATGTAGTCACAAACAAGTAATAAATATTACTATTGTTCACAAGGCTGAAATGTTGTTTGAAATCCCTCAAATTATCCCACAACAAGCTTCCCAAAACCCCACATCATTGTTGGAAAAATTTCTTGATTGCAATTGTATTTTTTTACTTGTTTTCATGCTGCCTTATTTTTCCAAACATCAGTATCAGAGCCATAATTGTGTTGTCATTAACCCTAGTTCTATTTGTTGGTGAAAATTTATCACAGTTGGAGGTATCAACCATTGGAAATACCAACACTATTGGGTTCTAGAGAACCACCAATCAAAGGATATATCTACTGTTGTATCTTCTATTTATCGCTCTTCACATGCTGCCATCGAATCTGTGGTCGTTTTCTTCTGTATATCATCTTCATATTGCCCCATAATTGTACAAGAGTATGTTACTTGACCTCACATCCTCCCAGCAAAAGTTCATATTATATGCCGAGTTATATTTATGCTCGGATGGTTATCTATTTGCTTTGTTTGGAGACCATGGACGATGACAACATGATACTAAAAATTGTCGTATTATAACAATATTATTGATGTCAAATTGTTCATGGAGGCTACTAGCAAATACTGCAATAAGGGAGACTTTCCCATGATAGTTTTGGAACCTTAAAACCATGTTAAAATTGTTTAAAACATGTGACCTAAAACTAAAACAAATGCTACAACAAAATCACTATAATGTGATGAAATTTCTATTATAGGACTTCTCTACTACTGCTCATACACTGTCTGAAATAATCAGGTTGAAATTTAGAACCTAACTATCGCTAGTCTAGTATGCAAAATCCAATTCCTGGCATGAGGCATATGATGAAGCCATTGGCTAGGTTACATGTTGGTAGTGTATGCTATGTTGATCTATTAATTTTTCTTTTGGTTAGAAACTAGGAACTTCACCATAACATCATACCAATATGTAAAATCTGAATTAATTGTTGTGAGACAACCAACATCTAGGATATTTGTTTCTATCCCATACTTTGCCATCAACATCTAAGTTGTATTGCCTATGCATGTGTTGAATGGAGTTTCTATTGTGGCATCTTTATGATTGTATGTGTCAAACATACAATTCTAACATGTATTCTCTTTTGTGTGGAAGGTATTGCTACATTGTATTTGCTAAGGACGCATGTTCACCAAGAGAAGTCAAATACTGCAAAATGTTGGATGTGTTTTGTATTATTGTTCTAGAACATATTCTCTTTGTCTTTGTTTTGTATTATTGTTTGAGAACATATTCTCTTTGCCTTTTTCTTTATTTCACACGTTTTTTTAGGATATTTGAGTGTTTTAGGTTTTTGGCCCTAAAATTAGTGATTGAAATGCTAGATAATCACTTTATAATTGCGGATTTGCTTGTCTATTTGAGTTATTTTACATAAGAAATATTCATAAGTACATATTATACCCTTAGCCTCATTTCAAAGTGTTGTAATAATTTATGAGGACCTCTTTTATTCCTTGACTCGAGGTGGTGGATTCCCCATCCTGCTGAGGCCTTTCTCTTTCATCCAGTCCTTCATTTTCCATTGAATTTGATTCAAGAGATTCTCCCACTAGATCTCTCTTGGGGGATTCCTGTGGTGGTAGTACATGTATCATTTTTTGAGAGTAGTGATGAGATATTTGGAGGGCCCCATTTCACTGACTCAAAGTCTTATCCATTTCATCAAATCTTTAAGTGCAAGAAATAGTGTAACATGGCTAGGTATTTTAACTTGACTTAAATGGTCAACTCCCTCTTATATTGATAAACGAGAGGGTCATAAGTCATCAATAGTTGTATCATGGCTTGTCCATAACTCCCTATGAATATAGGGAAAGTGACCATGCCAAAGCATAATCATCGAGCCATTTGAAACCTAACCCTTTTCCTTAGGTCCATGTAACAAAGTCATCAACCATAATCTGATGCCATAACTAGATTGTGTCAACAAACATTGGTCAGAAATAATCATCAAGACATACTGCCAGTGGACATTATGGCTTCCTCTGAAGCATAGCTTGATGAACTTATTATGTGAGAGACTGTCCACAAGGTGTCCACAAGGCACTTGCAACAACAACCTTCAACGAAGCTTGCCTCAGAACACAAATAAAATTTTATAGAATTATCATGGTCCTTCAACCACAATGAATAAATTGCTACATTATCCTCCTTTGCTAGATGACATTGATAAATGAATTAAATTACCCAATCCATGATATCCAGTCATCCATATTCATAAGATTTTATTTCATAGGGTCTTCGCTTAATGCATCAAGGAGTCCAATGACACAGTCAAGGTCAAGGTCCTTACTGTTCCTTCTACTTATAGTGCTTGTCAAAGCATAGGATTTAATATGCACTTTCTTCAAGGTACCTTTGATTTTGTGCTGATAAGGGCTGATATACGGAAAAGCTCCAAAAAGTGCCATGTACTTTTTCTCCTAGTGGCCAGACCAAGGTAAAGGTGTTGCATAAACTTCCATTGCTCCTCCTGCTAGATAAAGAGGTAAAATTTTTCTTCAAATGAGTACTGTCATTGCTTCTTCATTCCTCCTGCACTTCCCTGATTAGAAACATTCTGCTGGTAGCTTTACCCATCAAGTTCTTGTATTAAAGACAAAGATATTGTCTTATTGATTATTCTAGCATCTCTAAACTTAAATGCTCTTGGTCTAGAATCATATATAGATCAAAAATACCTGAAACAACTTGCCTACTATACTCTGTTATGTATGTGTTAATGACAATTACACTTCAAGCATATTGCTATCACATAGATCAGGTTGGTTGATGCTCTTAGGACCCTTTCATGTATTCATCCAATACTAAACTCTATTCCTTGCTTCATGTATTAGGACCCTTTAGGTCTAGCAATATGTCCTCTCCTATAATAGATATGCACAATATTCCCGTGTCTCCATGTTTCTCAGCTCAAAAAAGTTGTGTTGTAAAACTAGTTTTCTCTTCAAGTTCATCAGTAGTTTGAAAAAGTACTACAAAATATTCTTCCATGCATGAGAAAAGGGCCTCGGCAGAATCATATTTAGGTATTTGCAAAACACAGACAGATGATAAAACACCAACACACTTAGAGAAATTGATGATTGAGAGAGATGAGGACATTCCAAAGTCTTCAAAGAAACTAAAACATCGGGGGATAAAAGAAAGCCAAGGAAATTTAATTCTCTTAATATGCTAAATTCAAATATGATATGTTCACAAGGTACCCCCAGTTCTATTAATAAAGTATTGAGTAATATGTCTAGTAGTCATCGTGCATGTCTTATGTAGCATGTTCAACCTAATCATAATAGTTTCCAAACTCCAGTGAAAGAAAACACTCCAACATAGTAGAAAGAAAAATAATTCACCAAGAAAGGAACATGTTGTGGGCAAATAGAAAAATAAGGTTATGGGGATTAATACCCCCGCAATAGGGGCAAAAGGTGGCTCTAAAGCCAAATATGACACAATTGTTGGCTCATTTGAGCATTCTAGTTCATCCACACTTAAGGAGCAATTAAACTATCTACCCTAGATGCTGATCCATATGCATTTGAACTAAAAATTAAACAAACACCCCACTATACATGCAAGAAAAATGAAGCAAGACTAAACAAAAAATTAGATTTGTCATATTTTTCTTCTCCAACACAATGAGAAAGGCACCATCCCCTGGATACAAATATGCAGAGATCAAAATGATTCAAAGGTTAGTAATAGAATTAAGTCCATTTTGTACTGGCAGATAATTGAACACATTGTTTTTTTCCAATGTTTTGCAGTTTTAAAGTGAACTAATTACTGTGTTATTCTTTGGTGTTCACTGCTGAAAAGATATATTCTTACTGTGATAAGTTTCAACTTTTTTTATTTGTTGGTTGTTTCATGTTTTGAGTGTAGACTTGTGAAATTGCAAATCACACACACACACACACACACATATAATTTTTATTTTGTTTTTCCCTATGGTTCCCAGAAGACTCGTGTTACATTTGCACATAAGTTTAGATATCATTCAGATATCTAAAATTTCTAATTTTTAATTTGAATATTTTGTGATAAAGGAAAGACAAATGTCCCAATTATAAAGTAACCCAACAACAAAAACATTGCAATTTTTCGTTCATTCAACCTGTAGCATATTGCATCTGTCTTCATCAATGTTCTTCTTCCATATGCATCCACTTACGACATTTCCTTTGCAATATTTTGTGCATTTGCGAGTTATAGGTCATTTTTAGACTATAAATTTCTTCAGAGTTTCAATTCTAATTAAGTATTCAACTTAACATATTGAGTCTCTTATACGTAACTGTTTTTCCCTTCACCTACTTTTCATAACTTCCATAACCATTAGGTAGGGACCTACAACGTTGATGATGTTTTGTTTGTTTAGTAAAATATTTTCAAGGCTTTAATTTATTGAAAATTGTAGAATTTACAATCTATGAACTTTCAAGATATAATTTTTAAAAGTTTAGTTCTTTAAAGGGTGCTAACTCAATGGAAGAGCACCTGCTTTACAAGCAGGAGGTTGGTGGTTCGATTCCATCGTGCCTTGAGATTCATATGGAATGGTGGCAATCAATTTTGGTGATGGAGGCTCTTTTGATCATCACCAATGAGCTTATGGTGACATTTTTCGACCCTCACCAAAATATGAAATGGTAACGGTCAACGAACGCCACCATATATATGCATCAATAGTGATGACCATGAAAGTTCCGTCACCATATATCGTTGTTTTTTATATGAAATGGTGAGGGTCACTGTTTTTCATTATAGTATTTATTCGTGACGGACCTTGAAGTCACCAATGAGCTTATCATGACATTTTTTGACCCTCACCAAATATGAAATGGTGACAGTAAACAAATGTCACCATATATATGCACCAAGAGTGACGGCCATGAAAGGTCCGTCACAATAAATCATAGTTGTTCATATGAAATGGTGACGGTCATTGTCTGTCATTATAATCAATATTCGTGATGGACCTTGAATGTCACCACAACACATACTTTTGGTGACGCCACCTTTGGTGACGTTCAATTTTTTAGTGACGAAGGCTATTGTTCGTCACCATTGCTCATATGAAATGGTGACAGTCACTATTTGTCATTATAAATCATTATTGGTGAAAAACCTTGAATGTCACCAAAACACCTATACTTTCGGCGACACCACTTTTGGTGACGTTCAGTTTTTGGTGACGAACACTCTTTTGACCGTCACCAATGAGCTTATGGTGACATTTTTTGCCCCTCACCAATGTTCTTTTTTCTTGTAGTGAGTATAACCACGTGAATAGATATGTTGATGTAAAACATGGTAGAAACCACCTGATTACCGGTACATTAGGTAAACCATTAATAGGTGCGAGAGAAACCACCAATAATGATGATGGCCCTCAAGTTAT